>SJYQ01008208.1:162636-179414 GCA_006410935.1 Redunca redunca
AGAAATATCAATAACCTCAGATATGCAGATGACACATTCCTTATGGCAGAAAGTGAGGAGGAGCTAAAAAGCCTCTTGATGAAAGTGAAAGAGAAGAGCAAAAAAGTTGGCTTAAAGCTCAACATTCAGAAAACGAAGATCATGGCATCTGGTCCCATCATTTCATGGGAACTAGATGGGGAAACAGTGGAAACAGTGTCCGACTTATTTTGGGGGGCTCCAAAATCACTGCAGATGGTAACTACAGCCATGAAATTAAAAGACACTTACTCCTTGGAAGAAACGTTATGACCAACCTAGATAGTATATTCAAAAGCAGAGACATTACTTTGCTGACTAAGGTCCATCTAGTCAAGGCTATGGTTTTTCCAGTAGTTATGTATGGATGTGAGAGTTGGACTGTGAAGAAGGCTGAGCACCGAAGAATTGATGCTNGGTGTTGGAGAAGACTCTTGAGGGTCCCTTGGACGGCAAGGAGATCCAACCAGTCCATTCTGAAGGAGATCAACCCTGGGATTTCTTTGGAAGGAATGATGCTAAAGCTGAAGCTGCAGTACTCTGGCCACCTAATGCGAAGAGTTGACTCATTGGAAAAAACTCTGATGCTGGGAGGGATTGGAGGCAGGAGAAGAAGGGGACTACCAAGGATGAGATGGCTGGATGACATCACAGACTCGATGGACCTCAGTCTGAGTGAACTCTGGGAGATGGTGATGGACAGGGAGGCCTGGCATGCTGTGATTCATGGGGTTGCAAAGAGTCGGACAAGACTGAGGGACTGAACTGAACTGATAAAACTCTTAGAAGAAAACATAGGCAGAACACTCGATGACATAAATCAAAGCAAGATCCCCTATGACCCACCTTCTAGCATGACAGAAATAAAAACAAAATTAAAAGTGATCCTGAGTAAACTTAAAAGCTTTTGCGCAATAAAGGAAAACTATAAACAAGGCGAAAAGACAACCCACATGATAGGAGGGAAAAAAAAAAAAGAAAACAGCAAGTGAAACAAATGACAAAGGATTGATTTCCAAAAAATACAAGCAGTTCATGTAACTCATACCAAAAAATAAGAATCAAAAAGTGGGGAAAACCTTAAACAAACATTTCTCCAAAACAACATACAGATGGCTAACAAACACATGAAAAGATGCTCAATATTGCTTATTATTAGAGAAATGCAAATCAAAACTACAATGAGACATCACATCAGTCAGAATCAGTTCAGTTCACTTCAGTTCACTTCAATCACTCAGTCGTGTCTGCCTCTTTGCAAAACCAGTAACTATAGCACACTAGGTTTCCCTGTCCAGCATCAACTCCAGGAGCCTGTTCAAACTCATGCCCATCTAACCGTCTCACCCTCTGTCATCACCTTCTCTTCCTGTCTTTAATCTTTCCCAGAATCAGGGTCTTTTCCAGCGAGTCCGTTCTTCACACCAGGTGACTAAAGTATTGGAGTTTCAGCTTCAACATCAGTCCTTCTAATGAATATTCACGCTTGATTTTCTTTAGGAATGACTGGATCAATCTCCTTGCAGTCCAAGGGACTCTCAAGAGTCTTTTCCAACACCACAGTTCAAAAGCATAAGTTCTTCAGTGTTTTTATAATCCACCTCTCACATCCATACATGACTATTGGAAAAACCATAACTTTGACTAGATGATCGGAATGGCCATCATCAAAAAGTTTACAAAGAATAAATGGTGGAGAGGGAACCCTCTTGTTCTGTTGGTGGGAATATAAATTGATACAGCCACTATGGAAGATGGCATGCAGATTCCTTAATAAACTAAGACTAAAATCACCATATGACCCAGCAATCCCACTCCTAGGCATATACCTGAGAAAACAAAAATTGAAAAAGACATATATACCCGTGTTCATTGTAGTACTATTTACAATAGCTAGAACATAGAAGAAACCTAGATGTCCATTGACAGATTAATGGATAAAGAAGTTGTGGTATAATCAGTCCACCATAAAAAAGGTACACATTTGAGTGAGTTCAAATGATGTGGATGAGCCTAGAGCCTATTATAAAGAGTGAAGTAGGCAGGGAAGAGAAAGACAAATATTGTATACGAATGCACATATATGAAATCTAGGAAAATTGTACTGAAGACTTTATTTGAAGGGCAGCAATGGAGAAACAGAGAACAGACTCATGGACACAGGGATAGTGGAGGAGAGGGTAGGATGTATGGAGTCAGTAACCTGAAAACTTATATTACCATATGTAAAATGGATAGCCAAAGGGAATTTGCTGTATATCTCAGTTCAATTCAGTCGTTCAGTCGTGTATAACTCGTTGTGACCTGATGAACTGAAGCACGCCAGGCTTCTCTGTCCATCACCAACACCCGCAGCACATTCAAACTTATGTCCTTAGACTCGCTGATGCCATCCAACCACATCATCCTCTGTTGTATTCTTCTCCTCCTGCCTTCAATTTTTCCCAGCATCAAGGTCTTTCCCAATGAGTCATTTCTTCACATCAGGTAGCCAAATTATTGGAGCTTCAGCTTTAGCATCAGTCCTTCCAAGGATATATAGTACTCCTTTGGGATGGACTGGTTGGATCTCCTTGCAGTCCAAGGGACTCTCAAGTGTCTTCTTCAACATGATCCAAAAGAATCAATGCTTTGGCATTCAGCTTTCTTTATAGTCAAACTCTCACATCCATACAAGACTACTGGAAAAACAATAGCTTTGAAAAGATAGACTTTTGTCAACAAGTAATGTCTCTCCTTTTTAATATGCTGTCTAGGTTGGTCATAGCTTTTCTTCCAAAGAGCAAGAGTGTTTTAATTCTATGGCTGCAGACACCATAAGCGGTGATTTTGGAGCCCAAGAATATAAAGTCTCTAACTGTTTCCATTATTTCCCCATCTATTTGCCATGAAGTGGCAGGGGGAGGGGGTGGGGTGGGGGGACAAGATGCCATGATCTTAGTTTTCTGAAAGTTGGATTTTAAACTAACTTTTTTCACTCTCCTCTTTCACTTTCTCAAAGAAGCTCTGCTCGTTCTTCTTTGCTTTATCCCATAAAGGTGGTATCATCTGCACATCTGAGGTTATTGATATTTCTCCCGGCCATCTTGATTATAGCTTGTGCTTCATCAAGCCTGACATTTCACGTGATGTACTCTGCATATAAGTTAAGTAAGCATGGTGACAATATACAGCCTTGATATACTCCTTTCCCAATTTGGAACCACTCTGCTGTTCCATGTCTGGTTCTAACTGTTTTTTCCTGACCTGCATACAGATTATTCAGGAGAAAGGTAAGCTGGTCTGGTAATCCCATCTCTTTAAGAAATTTTCACAGTTTGTTTTGATCCATATGCTTAAAGGATTTGTCATACTCAATAAAGCAGGTTATGTTTTCTGGAACACTCTTAACTTTTTCGATGATCCAATGGATGTTGGCAATTTGATCTCTGATTCCCCTTCCTTTTCTAAATCCAGCTTGAACATCTGAAAATGCATTTTTCATGTACTGTTGAAGCCTTGCTTGGAAAATTTTTACATTACTTTCCTAGTGTGTGAGATTAGTGCAATTGTGCAGGAGTTGGAATATTCTTTGGCATTGGTGTTTTTTTTTTTTAGATTGAGAAAATAATAGCAAATGAAGCAACTGACAAACAACTAATCTCAAAAATATACAAGCAACTCCTGCAGCTCAATTCCAGAAAAATAAACGACCCAATCAAAAAATGGGCCAAAGACCTAAATAGACACTTCTCCAAAGAAGACATACGGATGGCTAACAAACACATGAAAAGATGCTCAACATCACTCATTATTAGAGAAATGCAAATCAAAACCACAATGAAGTACCACTTCAAACCAGTCAGAATGGCTGCGATCCAAAAGTCTGCAAGCAATAAATGCTGGAGAGGGTGTGGAGAAAAGGGAACCCTCTTACACTGTTCCTTGGAATGTAAACTAGTACCGCCACTATGGAGAACAGTGTGGAGATTCCTTAAAAAATTGCAGACAGAACTGCCTTATGACCCAGCAATACCACTACTGGGCATACACACCGAGGAAACCAAAATAGAAAGAGACACATGTACCCCACTGTTCATTGCAGCACTGTTTATAATAGCCAGAACATGGAAACAACCTAGATGTCCATCAGCAGATAAATGGATAAGAAAGCTGTGGTACATACACACAATGGAGTATTACTTAGCCATTAAAAAAATACATTTGAATCAGTTCTAAGGAGATGGATGGAACTGGAGCCAATTATACAGAGTAAAGTAAGCCAGAAAGAAAAACACCAATACAGTATACTAACGTATATATATGGAATTTAGAAAGATGGTGATGATGGCCCTGTATGCGAGACAACAAAAGTAACTCAGATGTGTAGACTGGACTTTTGGACTCTGGGGGAGAGGGAGAGGGTGGGATGAGATGGGAGAATGGCATTGAAACATGTATACTACCATGTAAGAAATGAATCGCCAGTCTATGTCCGTTGCAGGATGCAGGATGCTTGGGGCTGGTTCTTGGAGAGGACCCAGAGAGATGTTATGGGGTGGGAGGTGGGAGGGGATTCATGTTTGGGAACGCATGTACACTCGTGGTGGATTCATGTCAATGTATGGCAAAACCAATACAGTAATGTAAAGTAAACTAAAGTTAAAATAAAAATTAAAAAAAAAAAAGAAAAGAAAAAACTGACGTATTCCAGTCCTGTGTCCACTGCTGAGTTTTCCAAATTTGTTGGCGTATTGAGTGCAGCATTTTCACGGCATCATCATTTGGATTTGAAATAGCGCAACTGGAATTGCATCACCTCCACTAGCTTTGTTCATAGTGATGCTTCCTAAGGACCACTTGACTTTGCATTCCAGGATGTCTATCTCTAGGTGAGTGTTCAAGCCATCATGGTTATCACTGTCATGAAGATCTTTTTTTTGTACAGTTCCTCTGTATATTCTTGCCACCTCTGCTTAATATTGTTTATTTCTATTAGGTCCATACAATTTATGTCCTTTATTGTGCCCATCGTTGCATGCATGAAAAGTTTCCTTCAGTGCAGTTGCTCAGTCGTGTCCAACTCTTGCCACCCCATGGACTGCAGCACACCAGGCCTCCCTGTCCAAACCAAATCCCAGAATCTACTCAAGCTCATGTCCATTGACTTGGTGATGCCATCCAACCATCTCACCTTCTGTCATCCCCTTCTCCTCCTGCCCTCAATCTTTCCCAGCATCAGGGTCTTTTCCAATGAGTCAGCTCTTTGCATCAGGTTGCCAAAGTATTGGAACTTCAGCTTCAACATCAGGTCTTCCAATGAATACTCAGGACTGATTCACTTTAGTATGGACTGGTTGGATTTCTTTGCAGTTCAAGGGACTCTCAAGAGTCTTCTCCAACACCACAGTTCAAAAGCATCAATTCTTCAGCGCTCAACTTTCTTTATACTCCAACTCTCACATCCATACTTGATTACTGGAAAAACCATAGCCTTGACTAGGTGGACCTTTGTTGGGCATAGTAATGTCTCTGCTTTTTAATATGCTATCTAGGTTGGGCATAACTTTTCTTCCAATGAGTAAACATCCTTTAATTCCATGGCTGCAATCATCATCTGCAGTGATTTTGGAGGACAAAAAATTAAAGTCTGCCACTGTTTTCACTGTTTCCCCATCTATTTCCCATGAAGTGATGGGACCAGATGCCATGATGTTTGTTTTCTGAATGTTGAGCTTTAGGCCAACTTTTTCACTCTCTTCTTTCACTTTCATCAAGAAGCTTTTTAGCCTCTTCACTTTCTGCCATAAGGGTGGTGTCATCTGCATATCTAAGGTTATTGATATTTCTCCTGGCAATCTTGATTCAAGCTCTGCTTCTTCCAGCCCAGCATTTCTCATGATGTATTTTGCATACAAGTTAAATAAGAATGGTGGAAATTTTTAGCCTTGAACGTACTCCTTTTCCTATTTGGACCAAATTTGTTGTTCTAACTGTTGCTTCCTGACCTGAATACAGATTTCTCAGGAGGCAGGTCAGGTGGTGTGGTATTTCCATCTCTTTAAGAATTTTCCAGTTTATTGTGTTCCACACAGTCAAAGTCTTTGGTATATTCATTAAAGCAGAACTAGAAAATATGGAAGTTCAGAGTTCACATGTTTTTTTTGAAGCCTGCTTGGAGAATTTTGAGCAATACTTTATTAACTTGTGAGATGAGTGCAATTGTGCTGTAGTTTGAGCATTCGTTGGTGTTGCTTTTCTTTGAGATTGGAATGAAAAGTGACCTTTTCCAGTCCTGTGGCCACTGTTGAATTTTCCAAATTTGCTGGCATATTGAGTGCAGCACTTTCACAGCATCATCCTCTAGGATTTGAAATAGCTCAACTGGATTCCATCACCTATACTAGCTTTGTTCGTAGTGATGCTTCCTAGGGCTCACTTGACTTGGTATCTCTGATTTTTTTGAAGTGATCTCTAGTCTTTCCCATTTTAATTTTTCTTCTGTTTCTTTGCATTGATCCCTGAGGAAGGCTTTTTTTTTTTTTTTTTTATAATCTCTCCTGGCTATTCTTTGTAACTCTGCATTCAACTGTGTATATCTTTCTTTATTTCCTTTGCCTTTAGCTTCTATTCTTTTCTCAGGTATTGATAAGGCCTCCTCAGACAACCATTTTTCATTTTTGCATTTTCTTTTCTTGTGGATGGTCTTGATCGCTCCTCCTGTACAGTGTCTTGAACCTCTGTCCATAGTTCTTCAGGCACTCTGTCTATCAGATCTAACCCCTGAATCTATTTGTCACTTCCACAGTATAATCATAAGGGATTTGTTTTAGGTCATACCCGAATGTTCTAGTGGTTTTCCCTACTTTCTTCAATTTAGGACTTAATTTTGGTCTGAGAAGTTCATGATCTGAGCCACAATCAGCTCCCAGTCTTGTTTCTGCTGACTGTATGGAGCTTCTCTGTCTTTAGCTGCAAAGAATATAATCAATCTGATTTCATTGTTGACCATCTGGTGATGTCCATGTGTAGAGTCTTCTCTTGTGTTGTTGGAAGAGGGTGTTTGCTATGACCAGTGACTTGTCTTGGCACAACCCTATTAGCCTTTGACCTGCTTCATTTTGTACTACAAGGCTAAATTTGTCTGTTACTCCAGGTATCTCTTGACTTCTTACTTTTGCATTCCAGTCTCCTATGATGAAAAAGACATCTTTTTTGGGTATTAGTTCTAAAAGGTATTCGTAGAGTTGTTCCACTTCTGCTTCTTCAGCAATTTTGGTTGGTGAATAGACTTGGATTACCGTGATAATGAATGGTGTGCTTGGAAACAGAGATCATGCTGTCATTTTCGAGATTGTACCCAAGTACTGCATTTAGGATAAACTGCTGTATGTCTCAGGAAACTCAAACATGGGCTCTGTATCAACCTAGAGGGGTGGGATGGGAAGGGAGATGGGAGTGAGGCTTAAGAGGGAGGGTCATATATATGGATGATTAATTTTGAGGTTTGACAGAAAACTACAAATTTCTGTAAGCAATTATCATTCAATTAAAACTAAATACTTTTTTTAAAAAGCTAATTACAAAATATGACAACTTCTCAATTGTGTAACGACTTGATAGTAATAATGATAATATTGATTATGTTGTCAGCAATAAGGTAAAGCATTTTTATTACCTCCCAAGCCCAATCCTATTGTTTTACATAACCTTATTTAATTCTCACATCTTCTGAGATCAGTCAGATATTTATGTCATTTAAATATGATGAAATATAAATTGTTTCAGGTTATATAGATCTTAAGAGCTGGAATAGAGATTTCACACCAGATGTGTGTTCAGTTCAGTTCAGTTCAGTTGCTCAGTCATGTCCGACTCTTTGTGACCCCATGAGTCGCAGCACACCAGGCCTCCATGTCCATCACCAACTCCCAGAGTTCACTCAGACTCACGTCCACCGAGTCAGTGATGCCATCCAACCATCTCATCCTCTGTCGTCCCTTTCTCTTCCTGCCCCCATTCCCTCAGAGCAAGAGAGTCTTTGCAAATGAGTCAACTCTTTGCATGAGGTGGCCAAAATACTGCAGTTTCAGCTTTAGCATCATTCCTTCCAAAGAAATCCCAGGGCTGATCTCCTTCAGAATGGACTGGTTGGATCTCCTTGCAGTCCAAGGGACTCTCAAGAGTCTTCTCCAACACCACAGTTCAAAAGCATCAATTCTTCCATGCTCAGCTTTCTTCACAGCCCAGCTATCACATCCATACATGACCACAGGAAAAACCATAGCCTTGACTAGACAGATCTTTGTTGACAAAGTAATGTCATGGCTGCAATCACCATCTGCAGTGATTTTGGAGTCCAAAAAAATAAATTCTGACACTGTTTCCACTGTTTCCCCATCTATTTCCTATGAAGAGAAGTGTGTGGAACATATAAATAGTAACTAACATTCTTATTCAGTTCAGTTCAGTCGTTCACTCACTTCTGACTCTTTGTGACCCCATGAACCACAGCATGCCAGGCCTCCCTGTCCATCACCAAATCCCAGAGTCAACCCAAACCGATGTCCTTTGAGTTGGTTATGCCATCCAATCATCTTATCCTCTGTCGTCCCCTTCTCCTCCTGCCCTCAATCTTTCCCAGCATCAGGGTCTTTTCAAATGAGTCAGCTCTTCACATCAGGTGGCCAAAATACTGGAGTTTCAGCTTCAGCATCAGTCCTCCCAATGAACTACCAGACTGATCTCCTTTAGGATGGACTGGTTGGATCTCCTTGCAATCCAAGAGACTCTCAAGAGTCTTCTCAAACACCACAGTTCAAAAGCATCAATTCCTCACACTCAACTTTCTTCACAGTCCAACTCTCACATCCATACATGACCACTGGTAAAACCATAGCCTTGACTAGACAGATCTTTGTTGACAAAGTAATGTCTCTGCTTTTGAATATGCTCTCTAGGTTGGTCATAACTTTCCTTCCAAAGAATAAGTGTCTTTTAATTTCATGGCTGCAATCACCATCTGCAGTGATTTTGCAGGGAAACCATCATTTCCCCATCTATTTCCCATGAAGAGATGGGACCAGATGCCATGATCTTAGTTTTCTGAATATTGAGCTTTAAGCCAACTTTTTCATGCTCCTCTTTCACTTTCATCAAGAGGTTCTTTAGCTCTTGTTCGCTTTCTGTCATAAAAGTGATGTAATCTTCATATCTGAGGTTATTGATATTTCTCCCAGCAATCTTGATTCCAGCTTGTGTTCCTTTCAGCCCAGCATTTATCCTGATGCACTCTGCATATAAGTTAAATAAGCAGGGTGACTATATATAGCCTTGACATACTCCTTTTCCTATTTGGAACCAGTCTGTTGTTCCATGTCCAGTTCTAACGGTTGCTTCCTGACCTGCATACAGATTTCTCAAGAGGCAGGTCAGGTGCTCTGGTATTCCCATCTCTTTCAGAATTTTCCAGTTTATTTTGATCCACACAGTCAAAGGCTTTGGCACAGCCAATAAAGCAGAAATAGATGTGTTTTCTTTTTTGTTTGTTTTTTGTTTGTTTGTTTGTTTGTGGAACTCTCTTACTTTTTTGATGATCCAGCAGATATTGGCAAGTTGATCTCTGGTTCCTCTGCCTTTTCTACATCCAGCTTGAACATCCTGAAGTTCACGGTTCACGTATTTATGAAGCCTGGCTTGGAGAATTTTAGGCATCACTTTACTAGCGTGTAAGATGAATGCAAATGTGTGGTAGTTTGCACATTTTTTGGGGATTGCCTTTCTTTGGGATTGGAATGAAAACTGACCTTTTCCAGTCCTGTGGCCACTGTTGAGGTTTCCAAATTTGCTGGCATATTGAGCGCAGCCCTTTCACAGCATCATCTTTCAGGATTTGAAATATCTCAACTGGAATCCCATCACTTCCACTAGTTTTGTTCTTAGTGATGCTTCCTAAGGCCCACTTGACTTCACATTCCAGGATATCTGGCTCTAGGTGAGTTATTTCACCATCTTGATTTTCTGGGTCATGAAGATCTTTTTTGTACAGTTGTTCTGTGTATTCTTGCCACCTCTTCTTATCTTCTGCTTCCGTTAGGTCCCTACCATATCTGTCCTTTATTGAGTCCATCTTTGCATAAAATATTCCCTTGCAATCTCTGATTATCTTGAACAGATCTCTAGTCTCTCCCATTCTATTGTTTTCCTCTGTTTCTTTGTACTGATCACTGAGAAAGGCTTTCTTATCTCTCCTTGCTATTCTTTGGAACTCTGTATTCAAATGGGTATATCTTTTCTTTTCTCCTTTGTTTTCGCTTCCTTTTTTTTTTTTTTTGCAGCTATTTATAAGGCCTCCTCAGACAGCCGTTTTGCATTTTTACATTTCTTTTTCTTGGGGATGGTTTTGATTCCTGTCTCCTGTACAATGTCACGAACCTCCATCCGTAGTTGATCAGGCACTCGTCTATCAAATCTAGTCTCTTAAACTTCTCTTTCTCACTTCTTATTAAAAATATAGGAAAAACTTGAGTAAGAGGTAATTCAGCAGAATTCACAAGAGAAACATCATGAAACTTAATATAATTTTATCTGGGTAAAATAAGATATTTTAAACATCACACAAGAAAAAAAATCATAGCTTGTAATTTTCTGAATTTCATTATAAATCAATGTTTCTGAAAGCTGTGTCCACTAAGTTTCATGAACTTGGTTGTTCATTTGTTAATAACAAAAATAGCACACCAAGATTATTGCGTTTTCTAAGCCAAGTAAATCAGATTATTTTGGCAGTCACAAGATGAACTGTAGTAAACACCAATAATACAATACAAGCAGAATATTTTTTTTTTCCTAACACAACTATATAGTTAGACTGAAAAAAGATTTGTGTGAACACTGGAGATCCAGATAATGAGTTTCTACCTGTAGTTTATATGACTCTGCTACAACCCTGACCATGATCACCTGAAGTCTTAGAAAAGCTTGAAAGTCCTTAGAGAATCTACCTGGACAACTGAAACCATTCTCCCTATTCTTGGGGAAATTATCATGCTTTGCAGGGGAAAAGCTTACCTTTGTAGATTTCCTCCCCTGTGATGTCTTAGATCAGAACCTTATGTTTGAGTTCAGATGACTGGATGAATTTCCAAATCTGAAAGCTTTCATGTACTTTTGTGAGACTTTGGAGAAAATAGCTGCCTGTATGTAGTCTGACTGCTTATTCAATAAGACCATCATCAACAAGATAGATCACTGGAGCTAGAAGAGTGTATGCTGAGCAGAGGGCAGATGTGAACAGCTTGATTTGGTCTATCCTATCCTCTGAAAGCCTGAACTCTAACTTATTTTCTCTTTTGAATAAGTAGCACTTAAGCTAAAAAAAAAAAAAGCACTTATATACTATACATAATTTTGTAACTATATACATATATATATATGTCTTCTCTAGTGGCTCAGATGGTAAAGAGATTGCCTCCAATGAGGAAGACCAGGGTTCGATCCCTGAGTCAGGAAGATCCCCTGGAGAAGGGAATGGCAAACCACTCCAGTATTCTTGCCTGGGAAATTCCATGGAAGGAAGAGCCTGGAGGGCCCCAGTCCATGGGGTCGCAGAGTCAGACATAATTGAGTGGTTAACACACATACATATATATAATTTTATAACTTAATTTATACACACATGTACCATTTACACACATACATATGCATATATATGTGCATGTGTGTGTGTGTGTGTNNGTGGAAAGGAAAATGTTAATTTATTACATAAAATTTAAAAGTCAGACATCACTGTACCTACTTTTTTAAATTGAAGTATAGTTGACATGCAATATATTAGTTTCAAATTTACACTTGGTAACTTGACATTTATACACATCACAAATTGATTACAAGTCTAGTAACTGCATGTCACCATGCAAAGTTATGATAGTGTAATTGACCATATTGCTTACACTATTTTAATATATCCTGTGATATTTATATTATAACTGGAAGCTTGTACTATTAATCCCTTCATCCTGTCCTCTAGTGACCATCAGTTAGTTTTCTGTATTTAAGTAATTCTGAAGTGAGAAAGGAATGCATATATGTTTCACCCAGGAGTGGAATTGCTGAATGACAAGGTAGTTCTATTTTTAATTTTGTAACAAAACTTCATACAGTTTTCCATAGAGGCTGCACCAATTTACATTCTCACTAACAGTGCATGAGTGTTCTCTTCCACGTTCTCTCCAACACTTGTTATTTCCTGTCTTTTTTTTTATAGTAACCATTCTTTTTGAAATAATTGAAAATGGAATTATTTTTTAATTCATCCTTTTGATAGTTCTTCATCAATATATATGAGTGCAACATATTTCTGTCTATTAATCTTATACACTGTAACTTGACTGAATTCATTTATTAGCCATAATAATTTTTAATGGAGTCTTTAGAATTTTTTATATACAAGCATATATCATTTTATTGCATTACATCCTTTTATACTTTGCAGATATCGCATACTTAACCAGCTAAAGGTTTGAGTGGGCTTCTTGTAGTGGCTTCTCTTCTTGCAGAGAAAGAGCTCTAAGGCACCTTGGCTTCAATAGTTGTGGCACACTGGCTCTAGAGTGTATAGGCTTCAGCAGCTGTGTCTCCTGGGCTCTAGAGAAAAGTTTCAGCACACGAACAAGCTCAGTTGCCCTGGGGCATGTGGAATCCTTCTGAGCCAAAGACTAAAACTGTGTCTCACACACTGGCAGACAGACGCCCCAACAACTAAATCACCAGGGAAGTACAGCTGATATTTATCTTAGATATAGATTATTTTACTGCTTTTATCTTTAACCAGCAAACTAGCTTTATAAGTACAACCACTTACTTTTAGCATATATTTGCCTTTACTAGCAATTTTTCTTTTCTTTATTGTTTTTCTAGTTATTGTTGTTGTTATTCAGTCACTCTTTTGTGTCCGACTCTGTGAGACCCCATGGACTGCAGCACAACAGGCTTCCTTGTCCTTCACTATCTCCTGGAGCTTGCTGAAATTCATGTTCTTTGAGTCGGTGATGACATCCAACCATCTCATTCTTTGTCCTCCCCTTCTCCTCCTGCCTTCAATCTTTCCCAGCATCAGGGTCTTTGCCAATGAGCAAGCACTTTGTATTCCATGGCCAAAGTATTGGAGCTTCAGCATCAGTCCCTCCAATGAATACTCAGGATTGGTTTGCTTTAGGATTGACTGGTTTTATCTCCTTGCAGTCCAAGGGACCCTCAAGAGTCTTCTCCAACACCACAGTTCAAACGCATCAATTATTTGGCATTCAGCTTTCTTTATGATACAGCTCTCACATACAAACATGACTACTGGAAAAGCAATAGCTTTGTCTAGATGAACTTTGCTGGCAAAACAATGTCTCTGCTTATTAATATGCATCTAAGTTTGCCATAGCTTTTCTTCTAAGGAGCAAGTGTCCTTTAATTTCAATGCTGCAGTCACCATGTGCAGTGATTTTGGAGCCCAAGAAAATAAAGTCTGTCACTCTTTCCATTGTTTCCCCATCTATTTGCCATGAAGTGATGGGACCTGATGCAGTGATCTTAGTTTTTTGACTCTTGAGCCAACATTTTCACCCTCCTCTTTCACCTTCATCAAGAGGTTCTTTAGTTCCTCTTCTCTTTTTGCCATAAGGGTTGTGTCATCTGCATATCTGAGGTTATTAATATTTCTCCTGGCAATCTTGATTCCAGTTTATGCTTCATACAGCCAGACATTTCAGATGACTTACTCTGCATATAAGTTAAATAAGCAGGCTATCTATGTCCTTTTTCTATTTAATCGAAACTGTATTGTTAATATTTTCTTAATTGGCATTATATGAGTTATGTATCAGTCCAGTTCAGTCACTCAGCTGTGTCTAACTCTTTGTGACCCCATAGTCTGCAGCACATCAGGCAACCTGTCCAGCACCAACTCCCAGAGCTTGTTCAGACTCATGTCCATCAAGTTGGTGATCCCATCCAGCCATATCATCCTCTGCCACCAATTTCTCCTCTTGCCTTTAACATTTTCCAGTATCAGGGTCTTTTCAAAATGGGTCAGTTCTTTGCATCAAGTGGCCAAAGTATTGGACCTTCAGCTTCAGCATCAGTCCTTCCAATGAATATCCAGGACTGATATCCTTTAGGATTGACTGGTTGGATCTCCTTGCAGTCCAAGGAACTATCAAGAGTCTTCTCCAACATCACAATTCAAAAGTATCGGTTCTTTGGGGCTGAATTTTCTTTATAGTCCAACTCCCACATCCATACATGACTACTGGAAAAACCATAGCTTTGACTATATGGACCTTTGTAGGCAAAGTAATATTTTTTTTGCCTTTTAAAATGTTGACCAAAAGGTTGGTAATAGCTTTTCTTCCAAGGAGCCAGCATCTTTAATTTCATGGCTGCAGTCACCATCTGCAGTTGTTTTAGAGCCCCCAAAATTAAAGTCTGTCACTCTTTCTATTGTTTCCATCTATTTGCCATGAATTGATGGTCCGGGTGGGTGCCATGATCCTAGTTTTCTGAATGTTGAGTTTTAAGCCAGTTTTTTCACTCTCCTCTTTCACTTTCATCAAAAGGTTCTTTATTTCCTTCCTCTTCACTTTCTACCATAGGGTTGTGTCATTTGCATATCTGAGGTTATTGATATTTCCCCCACCAATCTGATTCCATCTCGTGCTTCATACAGCCCAGCATTTTGCATGATATACTCTGCATGTAAGTTAAAACACCAGAGTGTCAAATATACAGCTTTGAGGTACTATTTTCTCAATTTGGAACCAGACAATTGTTGCATGTCGGTTTCTAACTGTTGCTTCTTGACCTGCATACAGATTTCTCAGGAGGCAGGTAAGGTGGTCTGGTTTCACGATCTCTTTAAGAATTTTCCACAGTTTGCTGTGATCCATACAGTCAAAGGATTTACGCATAATCAATGAATGAGAATTGCATGTTTTTTTGTTGTTGTTTTGTTTTTGTTTTTGTTTTTTTTCTTGGATTTCTCTAGGTTTTTCTATTATCCAGTGGTCTCTGGTTTCTCTGCCATTTCTAAATCCGGATTGAACATCTGGAAGTATTATTGAAGCCTAGCTTGGAGAATTTTGAGCATTACTTTGCTAGTGTGTGAGATTGGTGCAATTGTGTGGTAACTTGAACCTTCTTTGGCATTGCCTTTCTTTGGGGTTAGAATGAAAACTGACCTTTTCTATTGTATACATATATGCATTATATATATGCAGTAATACTTAATTATAAAAAGGTATAAAAACTTTGGTAAATACAAATTTTAAAATTAAAAGTACTATTTAACAAGAGGGTTTTACATTCAAAGAGATTGACAAATCCAGAAATTAGATGGCACAAAAATAAAAACAATCAATTAAAGCAAAAATAAAACTTATATATACCAAAAAAGAGCACAAATTACTTATCCAAACCATTCTCACAGTTCAGAGAAAATTCTGAAACTCACATAAGTTATGTGGTTTCTCATTTATACGGCCAACTGACAGAGGATTGAAGACTTAGTCTTCTACATTTCAAGTAAAATGGTCTTTTATGATATATTGTTCTTATTTCATTTTCCATTCAACTTTGTACAGACTAGCATGTTTCTTAACTGGTATAGTACCATAGCTAATACAATAAGTTAGTGTATTTTCCCCTGCCTAAGTAAGATACTTAGTGTTAAGTAAGATACATATTATAGTTTTAAGTGACATACGTGCACATATAATTTTGAACTCTCAGCCACTTCACTTTCCAAGATGTCCCAGGAACATGGGAAATTCAGGGCATGTTAAGCCATTAAAAAAGACTCAGACAATAAATAAAATAGTATTGGGAAATGCTGCATATGAAAATAGAGCAACCATTTTCATTATTGATAAAGAAAAATATGCCAATTATTGGGTGTGAGGTTTGCCAAATTAGTCGAATTCAACAGACTTGGATTTGAATCCTGGCTCATCTTCTTAATTGATTTACATTGGGTCATTGCTTGATTTTATGTTGTTCTCTATGTTTATCTGTAAAACAGATATTAATGCCTCCTTGCAGGGTACCTGTAAAGAGATCAAGTGAGATAATGTATCTCATTAGTATAGAACCTTGGTAGGTGCAGAACAAATTGAGTAGGTGGTTATTGTGTGAGTCTTGGAGCTGTTCAGATATTTCTTTCAACCTCGCCCACAGGTCAAATATCATATCTTTTTTCTCTGTTCTATCTTGGTTCAAAATCCTTAATCATGAAAAGTTGTGATTGCATTATTTNTTCAGATATTTCTTTCAACCTCTCCCACAGGTCAAATATCATATCTTTTTTCTCTGTTCTATCTTGGTTCAAAATCCTTAATCATGAAAAGTTGTGATTGCATTATTTCTTATATTTGAGAAATTCACTTGGCTATGATAGCTATTTAGCCTGTTTCATACACAGAGCAAAAGAGACCTACAGTGGTATATGTGCTGCCAGGGGAAGAGGAGTTGGGTTTAGCTGTTTCTCATAACCTCTGGGTCATTCAAACCCATGTGGTCCTTCAATATTCTAATAGTCTTTGATTTGCTAAATTCAGCATATTTCAGTGCAATCTTTTCCAATACTCAAAGCTATTTTTCCATTTTATTTCTTTATACATTTTTTTCAAAATACCTTTCAAAAGGTTAGGATATATTCCAAGAGCATTCACAGATTACTATTACTTTTTCAATTTTCTTGTTTCAGTTTTAAAAAAAGAAAGAAAGAAAGAAAGAAA
>SJYQ01008208.1:180236-196190 GCA_006410935.1 Redunca redunca
CTCCCAGAGTTCACTCAGATTCACGTCCATCGACTCAGTGATGCCATCCAGCCATCTCATACTCTGTCATCCCCTTCTTCTCCTGCCCCTAATCCCTCCCAGCATCAGAGTCTTTTCCAATGTCTCAACCCTTTGCATGAAGTGGCCAAAGTAATGGAGTTTCAGCTTTAGCATCATTCCTACCAAAGAAATCCCAGGGCTGATCTCCTTCAGAATGGACTGGTTGGATCTGCTTGCAGTCCAAGGGACTCTCAAGAGTCTTCTCTAACACCACAGTTCAAACGCATCAATTCTTCGGCACTCAGCCTTCTTCACAGTCCAACTCTCACATCCATACATGACTACTGGAAAAAATATAGCCTTGACTAGACAGACCTTAGTTGGCAAAGTAATGTCCCTGCTTTTGAATAAGCTGTCTAGGTTGGTCATAACTTTTCTTCCAAGGAGTAAGTGTCTTTTAATTTCATGGCTGCAGTCACCATCTGCAGTGATTTTGGAGCCCCCCAAAATAAAGTCTGACACTGTTTCCACTGTTTCCCCATCTATTCTCCATGAAGTGATGGGACTGGATGCCAAGTTGGTACTTAATATGCATGAAACTGAGTACTTATAGAGAAAGTGTATATTCAGAGGGAGAAGGCAATGGCATCCCACTCCAGAACCCTTGCCTGGGAAATCCCAGACGGAGGAGCCTGGCAGACTTCAGTCCTACAGGGTCGCTTAGAGTCGGACACGACTGAGTGACTTCACTTTCATTTTTCACTTTCATGCATTGGAGAAGGAAATGGCAACCCACTCCAGTGTTCTTGCCTGGAGAATCCCAGGGGCAGAGGAGCCTGGTGGGCTGCCGTCTATGGGGTCATGCAGAGTCGGACACGACTGAAACGATTTAGCAGCAGCAGCAGCAAGTATATTAAGAACAATGGGAAAGATGCTCTAAATAAAGTTTCTAAAAGTCTCAAATGAGAATATGCCAAATTGTATTAACCGAGTGAAAACAATTATACTATTTGGATTAAACCATCTGCTCCAATGCTGATATGTAGAGGAAAAGATTCTTGTTTTTTAAAAAAAGATTAAAAAAAAAAAACAAAAAACTTTGTTGTTGTACATTTGTTTTGTTTTGTTTAAGGGGCAGGTGGAAGAAGAAGTAAAAACATTTAGATTGTAACAGTTAACATTTTCATGATGTAGTCTAGCTAAGAGAGGGCAGAGTTCAGAAAAGAATAGCTGTACCAACAATGTACAAAAATGGATGAATTTTACAATATAAAATTTGAACTCTATATTGATGGATTGATTCGAAGGAGATAAAAGTAGGTAGAGGAAATAAAGATGACTTCCACATTTCTTGTTTGAGCATTGGAGTGAGTTCAGTTCAGTTTGGTAGTTCAGTCGTGTCCAATGCTTAGCAACCCCATGGACTGCAACACACCAGGCCTCCCCATTTGTCACCTACTCTTGGAACTTATTCAAACACGTGTCTATTGAATCGATGATGCCATCCAGCTATATCATCCTCTGTCATCCCTTTCTCCTCCTGCTTTCAATTTTTCCCAGCATCAGGGGCTTTTCTAATGAGTCAGCTTTTCACATCAGGTGGCTAAAATATTGGAGTTTCAGCTTCAACATCAGTCCTTCCAATAAATATTCAGGACTAATTTATTTAGGATGAACTGGTTGGATCTTCTTGCAGTCCAAGAGACTCTCAAGAGTCTTCTCCAACACCACAGTTCAAAAGCAATTCTTTGGTGCTCAGCTTTCTTTATAGTCAAACTCTCACATCCTACATGACTACTGGAAAAAACAAAGCTTTAACTAGATGGACCTGTGTTGGCAAAGTAATGTCTCTGCTTTTTAATATGCTGTCTAGGTTGGTCATAACTCTTCTTCCAAGGAGCTAGTGTTTTTTAATTTCATGGCTGCAGTCACCATCAGCAGTGATTTTAGAGCACCCAAAAATGAAGTCTGTCACTATCCATTGTTTCCCCATCTATTGCCATGAAGTGATGGGACCAGATGCCATGATCTTAGTTTTCTAAATGTTGAATTTTAAGCAAACTTTTCACTCTCCTCCTTCACTTTCATCAAGAGGCTCTATTAGTTCTTCACTTTCTGCCATAAACGTGGTGTCATCTGCATATCTGAGGTAACTGCTGTTTCTCCCAGCCATCTTGATTTTAGTAGTGCTTCATAAAGTCTGGCATTTTGCATGATGTACTCTGCAAATAAGTTAAATAAGCAGGGCAACAATATACAGCCTTGAAATACTCCTTTCCCAATTTGGAACCAGTCTATTCCATGTCTTGTTCTAACTGTTGCTTCTTGACCTGCATGCAGATTTTTCAGCAGGCAGGTCAGGTGGTCTGGTATACCCATCTCTTTAAGAATTTTCCACAGCTTGTTGTGATCCACAGAGTCAAAGGCTTTAGCATAGTCAATAAATCAGAAGTAGATGCTTTTCTGGAACTCTCTTACTTTTTCAATGATCCAACAGAAGTTGGCAATTCAATTTCGGGTTCCTCTGACTTTTCTAAATCCAGTTTGTACATCTGCAAGTTCAAGGTTCACGTACTGTTGAAGCTTGGCTTGGAGAATTTTGATCATTACTTTACTATCATGAAGATGAGTGCAATTGTGTGGTAGTTTGTACATTCTTTGGATAAGTAGTTTGAACAGCACTGGAGTGAAGGCAATGCTACTTTCTGAATGGAAAAGACTGATGTGGAAATTAGTATTTGGAGAAGAAAAAATATTGTAAAAATTGACAGTGAATTTAATCACTGTGAACAATGGATATTTCAAATAGCATCAGGAAAAAATAGTTCATAAAATAAATCACCTTTCTGTTGTGCTTTATGAGAATAATATAACTATGAAAAATATTGCTGTTGTAGAAATTCATCTCAGTAGAAATCAAGAATTCATTTTCCTCAAAAGAGTTACAATCACATACACCTCATTTTTATCATATTTTGTAAATTGAATTTTAACACAGTTTCAAAACTTCCTATTGATATGTGAAATACCATATGAACTTGGGGAAAATGTAATAATTTTGATTCTAGTAATTATAAAATATAGCTTCATAAAATACCTAGTAGCAATACCCACTATGCCCCTCAGTTCAGTTCAGTCACTCAGTAATGACTGAATTCATTTTCCTCAAAAGAGTTACAATCACATACACCACATTTTTATCATATTTTGTAAATTTAATTTTAACACAATTTCAAAACTTCCTATTGGTATGTGAAATACCATATGAACTTGGGGAAAATATAATAATTTTGATTCTAGTAATTATAAAATATAGCATCATAAAATACCTAATAGCAATACCCACTATGCCCCTCAGTTCACTTCAGTCACTCAGTAGTGTCCGACTGTTTGCGACCCCATGAATCGCAGCACACCAGGCCTCCCTGTCCATCACCAACTCCCGGAATTCACTCAGATTCACATCCATCAAATCAGTGATGCCATCCAGCCATCTCATCCTCTGTCGTCCCCTTCTCATCCTGCCTCCAATCACTCCCAGCATCAGAGTCTTTTCCAATAAGTCAACTCTTCGCATAAGGGGGCCAAAGTACTGGAGTTTCAGGTTCAGCATCATTCCCTCCAAAGAAATCCCAGGGCTGATCTTCATAATGGACTGGTTGGATGTCCTTGCAGTCCAAGGGACTCTCAAGAGTCTTCTCCAACACCACAGTTCAAAAGCATCAATTCTTTGGCGCTCAGCTTTCTTCACAGACCAACTCTTACATCCATACATGACCACTGGAAAATCTGTAGCCTTGACTAGACAGACTTTTTTTGGCAAAGTAATGTCTCTGCTTTTCAATATGCTATCTAGGTTGGTCATAAATTTTCTTCAAAGGAGTAAGCATCTTTTAATTTCATGGCTGCAATCACCATCTGCAGTGATTTTGGAGCCCCCCAAAATAAAGTCTGACAAGTTCAGTTCAATTGCTCAGTCATGTCCGGCTCTTTGTGACCTCATGGACTGCAGCATGCCAGGCTTCCCTATCTATCACCAATACCTGGAGCTTGATGAAACTCATGTCCATTGAGTCAGTGATGCCATCCAACCATCTCATCCTCTGTCGTCCCCTTCTCCTCCTGCCTTCAAGCTTTCCCAGCATCAGGGTCTTTTCTAATGAATCAGTTCTTCACATCAGGAGGCCAAAATATTGGAGTTTCAGCTTCAGCATCAGTCCTTCCAGTGAGTATTGGAATAGTATGCCCTTAAGTGTTTTGGGAAATTGCTCCCAAAAGTGCTTTTAATAATGCTTTTATATCTTTGCAAAGCAGCATGTTAGATATAGGGTTGTAATCACTAGTAAAATTCGTTGAGAAGTTTTCAAAACCACAGAGCATCTCATAAAAGATAATCTTCAAATCAAAGTGACATGTGACATTTGGAATTAAAATTAATGAAGGTAGAAATCATACACCAGGAGTTTCACCCTTCTTTAGTACCCTCTATAAGTGAAAGTGAAAATCGCTCAATCATGTCTGACTCTTTGCAATCCCATGGACCATATAATCCATGGAATTCTCCAGGCCAGAATACTGGTATGGGTAGCCTTTCCCTTCTCCAGGGGATCTTCCCAACCCAGGTATTGAACCCAGGTCTCCCACATTGCAGGTGGATATTTTAGCAGCTGAGCCATAAGGGAAGCCCAAGTGTTTTACATATTATGTTTGTTCAACAAAGCAAAATATTATTTTAAGAGCTAAAAATAAGGACATTGTAAAAACAGAATAATCGTAAGAGCATAATCTTAATGTCTTAATAGATGAAACAAAGTACTTAACAGAAATCATTCTACAAAATGGAGAATAACTATATTCTCTTCCACCTCAAAAAGGATAAAAATAACAATTTTTTCATTAATGATAAATTTTGAAAGTCATCTGAGTACCCTTGGAAGAATCTCTAATGACCTGGCCAGGGAATCCATTTGTTGCTTCCTGAACAAACTCATTGTCTTTTCTTTGAGATGGGATATTATAGCCCTGCTGACTATATTTCCAAAATACTGATAAATTTTACATAAATAACCTGTCAGTGTTATTCTAAGTATATTTATAAAAATGCAATACGTGATGAGTAATTCTACTGTTTCTCCTTGTCAAAAATATTTTTTTTCTTATAAAATCCCCAATGAAGCACAAGTTTAGGGGATTTTTTTGTTAGTTTCATTTTCTCCAGATCTTTCAATCTGATTTATCAGAACTGAATGTATTGCACTTAACATAGACAGGGGATTCTTCACTTATAAGAAACAAGGAAATCTTTTCTGGGACTCAGTTGATTCATGGAATTCAATTCATTTTTGATAAAAGAGGAATTTTCTGTGCTTTTACAGAAGTAACTTGCATTCTGTAAGTGAGCTGAGTCCTAGAAAAGTCTTCTTTGTTCTTGATAGAACCATTATAAATAGTGAATATATTTTTGCTGCATGAAAAAACAAATAAAATATGGATGGAAGACAAGACTTTCTGCTTCCTCCTCCAACTACATGTATGTTCAACACAGCACAAGTATGTCACATACAACCCTGAGTAAATTATAGTAATTACCATGATCTACAAGGCCTAATAAGCTTGAATCTTCATTTTTTGTTCAACTTTACCTCTTTCTACCCTATTCTGTGCACTTTGCTCTAACCTTCCAGGCTCCTTCCTGGTATCCAAACAATCATACATATCCTAGATGAGAGCTTTTGCACCCAGTGTTCTACTCTTTACTTAGATGCCACTTAGTTATCAACTGTAAGGAATTCACTTAAATGAAAGCTTCTCAATGAAACATTCCATGACCTCCTTATTAAAAAAGCATGTCCTCCTGCATTGGCAGGCAGATTTTTTACCACTGAGTCACCTAAAAACAATAAATGCTGGAGAGAGAGTGAAGGAAAGGGAACCCTCTTGCACTGTTAGAGGGAATGCAAATTGTTACAACCACTATAGAGAGTGGTATGGAGATTCCTTAAAAATTAGGAATAAAACTACCATGTGACCCAATAATCCCATTACTGGGCATATACCCTGAGGAAACCATAACTGGAAAAGATTCATGTACTCCAGTGTTCATTGCAGCACTATTTGCAATAGCTAGGATGTGGAAGCAACCTAGATGTCCATCCAGAGGTAAATGGATAAAGAAGTTGTGGTATGCATACACACTAAAATATTATACAGGCATAAAATTAAACATATTTGATTCAGTTCTAATGAGGTGGATGAATCTAGAGTCTATTATACAGAGTGAAATAAGTCAGAAAGAGAAAAATAAGTATCATAAACTAATGCATATATATGGAATTTGGAAAGATAGTACTGATAAACCTATCTGAAGGACAGTAATGGAGACGCAAATATCAAGAACAGACTTGGGGACTCCACAGGGAAGGGGAGGTGTGGGATGAATTAAAAGAGTAGAATTGAAACATATATACTACCATATATGGTAGATAGATAGTTCGGTTCGGTTCAGTCACTCAGTCGTGTCTGACTCTTTGTGACCCCATGAATTACAGCACGCCAGGCCTCCCTGTCCATCACCAACTCCCAGAGTTCACTCAGACTCACGTCCACCGAGTCAGTGATGCCATCCAGCCATCTCATCCNAGGTTGGTCATAACTTTTCTTCCAAGGAGTAAGCGTCTTTTAATTTCATGGCTGTAATCACCATCTGCAGTGACTTTGGAGCCCAAGAAAATAAAGTCTGACACTGTTTCCCCTTTTTCCCCATCTATTTCCCACGAAGTGATGGGACCAGATGCCATGATTTTCGTTTTCTGAATGTTGAACTTTAAGCCAACCTTTTCACTCTCCTCTTTCACTTTCATCAAGAGGCTTTTTAGTTCCTCTTTACTTTCTGCCATAAGGGTGGTGTCATCTGCATATCTGAGGTTATTGATATTTCTCCNCCTGTGATTCTTCCAGTCCAGCGTTTCTCATGATGTACTCTGCATAGAAGTTAAATAAGCAAGGTGACAATATACAGCCTTGACATACTCCTTTTCCTATTTGGAACCAGTCTAACTGTTCCATGTCCAGTTCTAACTGTTGCTTCCTGACCTGCATACAGATTTCTCAAGAGGCAAGTTAGGTGGGCTGGTATTCCCATCTCTTTCAGAATTTTCCAGTTTATTGTTATCTACATAGTCAAAGGCTTTGGCATAGTCAATAAAGCAGAAATAGATATTTTTCTGGAACTCTCTTGCTTTATCCATGATCCAGCGGATGTTGCAATTTGATCTCTGGTTCCTCTACCTTTTCTAAAATCAGCTTGAACATCAGGAAGTTCACAGTTCACGTATTGCTGAAGCCTGGTTTGGAGAATTTTGAGCATTACTGTACTAGCGTGTGAGATGAGTGCAATTGTGTGGTGGTTTGAGCATTCTTTGGTATTGCCTTTCTTTGGGATTGGAATGAAAACTGACCTTTTCCAGTCCTGTGGCCACTGCTGAGTTTTCCAAATTTGCTGGCGTATTGATAGATAGTTAGATAGTCATATAAAATTAGATAGTCAGTAGAAATTTTCTGTATGTTGCAGGGGGCTCAAATCTGGTGGTCTGTGGCAACCTAGAGGTGTGGGGTGGGGTGGGAGGTGGGAGAGAGGCTTAAGAGGAAGGTGACATATGCATACCTGTCATTGATTCATATTGATATGTGACAGAAACTAACACAATATTATAAAGGAATTATCTTCCTATTAAAAATAAATAAATTTAAAAGAAAAAAGAAATAATGTTTATGTTCTATTATTATAAAGGAGAAGTCTAATAAAATGCCATACAAAAATAAAAAAAGAAAAACCATACCCTTCATCAATCTCTCTGTGTCTTTTTTGCTTGATTTTTCTCCATACTATTTGTTACCATCTAGCACTTTAAAAATTTACTTCTTTCCACTGATTTTCTATATTCACAGATTACAATGTATGGATACTCCAAGAGGGGAAATTCTTTTGGTCTTATATAACTCTCAGAATAGAAGCACATAGTAGCCATACAATAAGTATTTTTGTATGAATGAATGAATCAAGCTAATTGTTCTGACAGCTTTGAATGCTCAGGCAATAATTTTTGTAAATGAATCCAGGAGATATACAGTTATTTTAATTAAAGCAATGAATATTTTATAAAAAGCATCATTACTTAAGGAGGATTATTTCAGGGCATATCTCATTTTCAGCCAAATAATCAAGCAAAGTAAATCATGACTGGAAGATTCAATGGTCAAATATATCCCACATCTGCTATCGAATTGTGTTAAAATTATGTGTATACTAAAATTATTCAGCCTTTCAGTAAGGAAAGCTTTCACTATCTTCAAACTAGAAAATAGACATTATAAAGTTGTCCACAACTTCTGTACTTGGCTTTTCCCTGTATAATAAATTCTGTCTCATTTTGAGTCTCATTACAGTAGTTAACCGCATTCCTTTCCTCTCAAATGACAAAAAGAGAAATCTACATGAAACTGAGGGTGCCATTGACATTTTGACTGCCATTGACTTCTGCACTGAATCACAAAATGTTGGTACTATCAGCAAGACACAACTAAGAGAAACAAATCAGAATATCTTAAGAGGCTCTTCTCTATATTTTAATATCTCATTTGCAATAAGCCATCTTTCCAATTAGTGCTAAGTATGGCCCACAGGTGACCTGATTATGAAATGTCTCTACTTTCTTTTCAAAGCTTGTCAGTGAGATGAATTAACAAAAAGGATGAATGACACTTATAAATTAGTTTGGTTAGCTTCCAAGAGTACCAAATTAAAGAAGATTTTGCCTAGCTTGATTTATAGAAAATTGCTTGGTCTTTAATAATAAACAAAAAGATAATCTTTCATTGAAAAATATATTTTATAGCATTTCTATAAAAGCCTTGATTTATCTTATTTCTCAAACTTTCCAGTTTTCTTATTAGCTAAATTATTAGCTAAACCAACCTTAAAGGTTCATTATATGTCTATTGGACTCAGATTCAGCAAAAAATCAAACAATGTGCCAAAGGGGTTTGAGGCTTCAGTTAAGAGAAAACTAATGAGGGCCTTTGATTCTTTACCATTTTCCTATTCCAATAAAAAGGTGTTGCTTATCTAACAGCTTGACCCAATTAAGGAATATTTACTAAGCACTATTAGATAGATATTGTTCCATGTTTACTGACCTTCAGGATCTTATTGTCTGGATGCCAAAATGGCCAAAACAATACAAACAATTGAAAAGTCCATGCAGTATTAACAGACTGCAGTGAAACCTCAGACACATGGCACAGAAAAAATATAACAGCTTTCTGAGAAAATGATTGTGACAATTATTTCTTCTAAGGAATAACTGGTCTTCCTTGGTTTCTCAGAATCCACTTGCAGTGCAGGAGATCCAGGCTTGATTCCTGGGTGGAGAAGATACCCTGAAAAAGGAAATGGCAACCCACTCCAGTATTCCTGCCTGGGAAATCTCATGGACAGAGGAGTCTGGCAGGCTGCTGTCCATGGTGTCTCAGAGAGTTGGACATAACTTACCAACAGACTTTCACTTTCAAGGAATAACCAGCCTGGCTCCAACGATCCTGACAGCCACCTCATCTCTAAGACAGAATATTGCTTTTTTGTCATTTGGATGATATGGGATGGAAAATAAAACATTTCAAGAGCTTCCAGTGTAAGGAGATACCGAGGTAAAAAGAAATGGCACATGTGGGAGGACATAAGTAGTTGTGTATGTGTGTGTGTGAACCTGTGAATTTTGTGTGTCAATAAGCCCCAGTATATGAATTTACATTCGTATGCCCGAGTATACCAATTTACATTGGTACCAATGAACTGTGAGAAGGTGACTATTCACTACTGATAGAATACTGTGGTTGTCACATTCGGGTGTTCCAGGCATGCTGCCCACTTGATATTGTAGACAAACAAGAATGCAGGCCTACAGATTGATCATTATTACATAGCTGCAATGTATCATCCATTGATTTAATGCCATGTACATATTTATTCTGAGTGGTATATGTGGGGTAATATGAAACTGTAAAAGGCAATAGGCAGTACTGGATCCAGGAGACATAGCTGACTGAATTGAATTTTCCAAACACAAGAATTGATAGGTTCAGACTGACATGGCTGTGAGGCTTCATTTACAGCTTACCCCAACCAGAGCAACATTGCCACCAATCCAAGCACTTCTATGAAGTGATCAATAAGGCTGGAGAAGCCATCTTCATTGAACATCTCAGAAGCTGATGTCTTATCCAAACTATCTCTTGATCTCATTTCACTAACTCTCAGTTGTATGGCTATTTTGGGAATAAACACATGAGTGTTCAACTCTTTGGGGGGAATTAGGGGAAAGCATCTTTTGTTGAACTGACCAAAAAAAACAAGGCAGCTATTTTGTGAATTTTTAAGATGTCGACATGAAAATAAATTGCCTATGTGCTGAAGGGGAAATGTGACTTTCCTTTTGGTGGCTTGTGGAACCTTGGGTGTTCTGTAGGTGTCCTGACAGTGCTGGAGTTCTTGACCAGCTGACGAGGCCCCTCTGATGAAGGAATCACTTTTGTGTGTCACTGGTGCTGCAGTCACCTGCTGTCCTTGCAGAAGCCTGAGTGCTCTTGCTCTTTCTTTGCGTTCTCTTTTTCTTGAATGGGATGAACCACAATTTAGGCCTTGTGCTTATTTTTTTTTTTTTTTTCCATCAGGATTTAAGGTCTCCAGAGCTTATATGGAAAAATTTGTTGTCTTGTGAAAAGGGAAAGGATATACAGTTGGAGGCTCAGATCCATGTTAAAATGCCTTCCCACTTAATTTTATGAAATTCTCTGTACTTGCTCCATTATTTATTTTTCTTTCTAAATCAGTTTTGTTACACTCTTCAACTTAGGGATGCATTTTCAGTGAATGGTCCTTTAACCCATTATTGACTGTTTTGGAGTTGTAACAACCTGTCATTACCCATTTGGATGTATGGAACTTTCCTCTCTATTTTCCATTCAGCATTTCCTCCAGATGTGTGCTCATCTCCATGAAGTCTAAAACACAGTCCTCTTCATGATCACAAGGTAAACAATGATAAATGTATACATCTATATGACTACTAAAAAGGTGAGCCAATAATGTTCCCTGAAACTGTACATGGTGTCTCTTAAACTAATACATACATACATACATACATATATATATATATATATATATATATATATTTAATAAAGAGGAAAATAAATGTATTCTGACTAGTAAAGTGTGGGAGGGGATGAAGTATGTAATATTGAAATAAGTTGTTCATAATCACTGAAGACCTCTACTGTTTAGAGATAAACAATTTTTATGCCAAATTATTGGGCAATATATAGGGAAGAATTATTTATGTTTTATACCCTTAGTGTGTTATTCAAGAGACATTAAAACAATAGGGATGCCAAATGGTTTAATCTCAAATCATCGTACCTCTCCTTTGACAGTACTGCCTTGAATGCTGAGCTAAGGATTCTGATGTAATGCCCCTAATCAGCTGAGAAGTGTGAAATGACAGATGAGCAAATATAGTGGAAAAGGTTGAGGAGGTACATGTCAAATAAGTGCTATCCCTGACACTGAAGAGTAAAAATATAATATTAAACTTCATTAGGAGAAACAATAATCACTCTTAATGTGGTAAGGATGGATAACAGAAACAGGCAGGAGGAGCCAGATTTACCACAGCTTTGTTGAGCGAAAAGACTAGCATTTACTAAAAATCTTCAAGTTTCCTTTGGTAATATCTAGTAACTTTCTGACTTGGCAGGATATCAGGATTTCATATTAATGGAGACAAATCAGGACTCAACATCTTGGGTTATTAAAATTAAAAATTAGATAATTTTTTAAGCTCATTAAACTATGAAACTAAAATCCCTCCCCAGTGGCCTAAGCAGTATTTCAAATGTTTGTAACTTCAAATGAATAAAAATGAGAAAAAAATTCATAAAAGTGAATTTTCTTCAAGTAAATGAAGTAATTGTGGCTATTTTTCTATGCAAGAATAGATGACTCTCAATGAGTAGTACTGTATTTATCTCTTTTTTTTTCAAATATGTATGCATTGTGCATCTTCTTAGAAAAATGTTAAATTATTAACAAAGTTTTTTATTTTTAATTATCACAACACAAAACTGTTTTTATGAGACTTCTTCTCGTGCGTTGTTTTTTTTTTTTTTCTCAGCACAATGGTGGCTTCGTCTTCATGACTTCTAAATGTTGACAAGCCCCAAGGTTCACTCCTTAGACCTTTCCTTTTTTCTATACAGTACTCACTTCCTTGGTTAACTAATGGCTTTGTATATCATCTATATACTGACAGTAATATCTCTTCAGTCAAGAACAACCTCCTGAACCT
Organism: Redunca redunca; assembly: GCA_006410935.1. NCBI lineage: Eukaryota > Metazoa > Chordata > Mammalia > Artiodactyla > Bovidae > Redunca > Redunca redunca. Next base: position 192,638 of record SJYQ01008208.1, read on the forward strand.
GAGATTTCAACTACCTACTCAATATCTCCAACTGGACGACTAATAAGACATCACTCATTATCAGAAAAATGCAAATCAAAACCACAATGAGGTACCATTTCACGCCAGTCAGAATGGCTGTGATCCAAAAATCTACAAGCAATATATGCTGGAGAGGGTGTGGATAAGAGAGAACCCTCTTACACTGTCCCTTGGAATGCAAACTAGCACAGTCACTATGGAGAACAGTGCGAAGAGTCCTTAAAAAACTGGAAATAGAACTCCTTATGACCCAGCAATCCCACTGCTGGGCATACACACCGAGGAAACCAGAATTGAAAGAGACACGTGTACTCCAATGTTCACCACAGCACTGTTTATAATAGCCAGGACATGGAAGCAACCTAGATGTCCATCAGCAGATGAATGGATAAGAAAGCTGTGGTACATACACACAATGGAGTATTACTCAGCCATTAAAAATAACACATTTGAATCAGTTCTAATGAGGTGGATGAAACTGGAGCCTATTATACAGAGTGAAGTAAGCCAGAAAGAAAAACACCAATACAGTATAAGTGAAGCTGCTCAGTCGTGTCCGATTCTTTGCAACCCCATGGACTCTAGCCCACCAGGCTCCTCAGTCCATGGAATTTTCAACGCATATATATGGAATTTAGAAAGATGGTAATGATAACCCTGTATGCAAGACAGCAAAAGAGACACAGATGTATAGAACAGTCTTTTGGACTCTGTGGGAGAGGGAGAGGGTGGGGTGATTTGGGAGAATTGCATTGAAACATGTGTAATATAATATATGAAATGAATCGCCAGTCCAGGTTTGATGCATGATACTGGATGCTTGGGGCTGGTGCACTGAAACAACCCAGAGGGATGGTACGGGGAGGGAGGAGGGTTCAGGATGGGGAACACATGTATACCTGTGGCAGATTCATGCTGATGTATGGTAAAACCAATACAATATTGTAAAGTAATTAACCTCCAAATAAAATAAATAAATTTATATTTTAAAAAGTCAGAAACATTCAAAGTGGGCTTCCCTGGTGGCTCAGCTGGTAAAGAATCCATACATTCAAAACCAATTTTCGAATCTTTCCTTCAAAATCTGCTCAGTTGCATCCAGTTTAGTTCATGACAACCTCACATCTAGTTGGGAATAGTTAACACTTCTGCTACTACCCTCATATTATTTATTTCCCCTCATACCAACTATCCAGTTCATTAGAAAATCCTATTGACTCTATCTTCAAGACGTGTCCAGAATCCAACCACTATTCATCATTTCCACCCCTCCTGCCTTATTCCAGATTTCTCTCCAGGTTATAGAAAGGACTTCCCGAATGCTTCTCTTTCTAGCCTTCATTTTCTATAGTCTAGAATTCTCACCACAGTAATAGCTTACTATTGCAGTTGAAACAAATTATCACAAAATGAATGACTTAAATCGGCACCAGCTAGATTTTTCTATGGTTCTGAATTTCAGGTACAGTATGGCTCAGTTGGTTCTCTGTTTATGCCAAATTAAGATGTTAGCAGGGCTATGTTCTTTTTAGAGGCTCTAAGGGAAAAGCTTCCAAGACAGTTGAGTTTGTTGGCAGAATTCAGTTCTACGCAGTGTAGGTGTAAGATTCCAGTTTTCTTGCTGGCTTTTGGTTGAGTGTGGTTCTTGGCTTCTAGAACTTCCACATTCCTTGGCATGTTGTCCCCTTCTTCCATCTTCAAAGCTAGCAGTGATGGGTGGCATCTTTCTCAGACTTAGATTTCACCTCTGGATCCTTCTTCTGCCACATCCCTCTGACTAACACCAGACGGAGAAATTTCTCTGCTTTAAGATTTCCAGTGTTTAGGTTGTATCTCTCCAAGTATTCCATAATGATCTTACTAGCTTAAGGCCTACGATCTTAATTACATTTTCTAAGTTCCTACATAGAAGAACTTAAATTAGTGTTTAATTGAATAGCTAGGAGAAGGGAGACTTGGAGAGTATCCTTAGAATTCTACCATAGAAGCCAAACTGTTCTGTTAGAACAGTAGGTAAATATGCTTCTCCTCTGCTCTATATCATATAATATTCCTTATTTCATGCAAAGTAAAAACCTAATTTCATAGAATGGCCTAGAAAAACCTACACAAACTCTTCCCCTCTTAGCTAGGGCTCCAGTTTTCATTTTCCCTACTATTCAAATTTTCTTCTAAGGAGAAATTTTTTTTAATTAAAAAAAAATGGAAAAAATAATTGCTTTACAATATTGTGTTGATTTCTGCCATATAACACCATGAATCAGCCATAAGTATACATATGTCCCCTCCCTCTTGAACTTTCCTTCCACCCCACTACCCAATCTCACCCCTTTAGGTCATCACAGAGCACTGGGTTGAATTTCCTGTATTATACAGCAAATTCCCACCAGCTAGCTATGTTACATGGTAATGTATATATTTCAATGCTACTTTCTCAATTAGTCCCACCCTGTTCTTCCCCTACTGTGTCCACAAGTCTGTTTTCTATGTTTGCATCTCTCTTCCTGCCCTGCAAATAGGTTCATCAGTACCATTTTTCTAGATTCCACACATTATGTGTTAATAGATAATATTTGTTTTTCTCTTTCTGACTTATTTCACTCTGTACAGCTCTAAGTTCATCCACCTCATTTCAACTGATTCAAATTCATAACTTTTTATGACTGAGTTATAGTCCATTTTATATATTTCCACAACTTCTTTATCCATTCATATGTCAATGGACATTTAGGCTGCTTCCATGTCTTTCTTCTCTAAGTAGTGCTGCAGTGAATTTTCTGGTACACGTGTCTTTTTGAATTATGATTTCCTCAGGGTATATGCCCAGTAATGGGATCATTGTATCATATGATATTTTTATTCCCAGTTTTTAAAGAATTCTCCATACTGTTCTCTCTCAATAATGGCTGTATTAATTTACATTCCCACCAACAATGCAAGAAGGTTTCCTTTCCTCCACATGCTTTCCAGCATTTTCATTTGTAGTTTGTTCATGATAGCCATTCTAACTGTTGTGAAGTGATACCTCATTGTAATTTTGATTTGCATTTCTCTAATAATGAGTGATGCTCATTATCTTTTAATGTGTTTATTGGCCATCTGTATGAGAAGATATATTTCAATGCTGTAGTATTTTTGAAGAATTTTATATACACTAAATATAAACTTTATCTACAGTATTAAAAGCAAACTTTAAAGTTTACTATTAAGTAAATTCTGAAAACTTTATTTCTATAAATCAGTTTTTCTCAGTTTCAGCACCATTTCCACTTTGGATCACAACACTATTTGATTCAGAGACTGTTCTGTGCATTATAGGATGTTTAGGCAATGGCACCCCACTCCAGTACTCTTGCCTGGAAAATCTCGTGGACAGAGGAGCCTGGTGAGCTGCTGTCCATGGGGTCGCTAAGAGTCAGACACAACTGAGCGACTTCACTTTCACTCTTCACTTTCATGCATTGGAGAAGGAAATGGCAACCCACTCCAGTGTTCTTGCCTGGAGAATCCCAGTGACAGGGGAGCCTGGTGG
>SJYQ01008208.1:206620-234627 GCA_006410935.1 Redunca redunca
AAGTGAAGGGGAACTAAAAAGCGTCTTGATGCAAGTAAAAGAGGAGAGTGAAGAGTTGGATTAAACCTCAACACTCAGAAAACAAAGATCATGGCATCCGGTCCCATCACTTCATGGAAATAGATGGGGAAACGGTAGAAACAGTGTCAGACTTTATTTTTGTGGGCTCCAAAATCACTGCAGATGGTGACTGCAGCTATGAAATTAAAAGACGCTTGCTCCTTGGAAGAAAAGTCCTGACCAACCTAGATAGTATATTCAAAAGCAGAGACATTACTTTGCCAACTAAGGTTCTTCTAGTCAAGGCTATGGTTTTTCCTATGGTCATGTATGGATGTGAGAGTTGGACTGTGAAGAAGGCTGAGCGCTGAAGAATTGATGCTTTTGAACTGTGGTGTTGGAGAAGACTCTTGAGAGTCCCTTGGACTGCAAGGAGATCCAACCAGTCCATTCTAAAGGAGATCAATCCTGGGATTACTTTGGAATGAATGATGCTGAAGCTGAAACTCCAGTACTTTGGTCACCTGATGCGAAGAGTAGACTCACTGGAAAAGACTCTGATGCTGGGAGGGATTGGGGGCAGGAGTAGAAGGGGATGACCCAGGACAAGATGGCTGGATGGCATCACGGACACGATGGACGTGAGTCTGAGTGAACTCCGGGAGATGGTGATGGACAGGGAGGCTTGGCATGCTGAGATTCATGGGGTCGCGAAGAGTCGGACACGACTGAACGACTGAACTGAACTGAACTGAATTGAACAAAATGTAAATCTTAGAGTATGGGCTGTTAGAAAAATCTGTGGGTTGAGTACAAAATGCTATTCCTGTAGTTGTCAAGCTCAAAGACCCACACTTATTTCCACATAAGAAGCAGTATCTTCTGAAACTTGAGGTTAAGGAAGGGTTAAAACACATCATTGAAAATTTAAAGGAGCAGGGACTATTAGTTCCTTGTAACAGTCCATGCAACAATCTTATTTTGGGTATAAAGAAATCAAATGATAAATGGAAACTAGTTCAAGATTTATGAGTAATAAATGAGGCTGTAGTTACTTTACACCCCATGGTGCTTAATCCTTATACTCTATTGTCTGAAATTCCTGAAGGAGCCAAATATTTCTCAGTAATTGATTTGAAAGATGTCTTTTATTCAGTGCCTTTGGTAGGGGAAAGTCAATTTATATTTGTCTTTGAAGACCCTACACAGCCAGTTTCTCAGTGAACCTGGACAGTTTGCCCCAGGGATTTCGTGACAGTTCTCACTTATTTGGACAAAGTTTGTCACGGGATCTACAAAACTTTAATAACTCTGAAGCAGTGGTGTTACAGTATTTAGATAATATTTTGTTTTGTACTGAGACAGAGGAAGCTTATTCACGAGCCCCAGAAGATTTCTTAAACTTTCTGGCATGCTGTGGTTACAAGGCATCAAAAGAAAAGGCTCAGCTTTGTCAACAACGGTTAGACATCTGGGCCTAATCATATCAGAAGGGACTAGTGCCATAGGCCCTGAGAGAATTAAATCTATACTAAATCATCCCTTACCTATGACTTTAAGACAATTGAGAGGACTTTTGGGAATCATAGGCTACTGTCACATTTGGATTCTGGGTATGGAGAACTTGCCCGGTCTTTAAACTTATAGCTGAAGCTCAGCATGCCCAAACTGACAAACTGGTTTGGTCTCCAGATACTCAAAAGCCTTTTAAGATTCTTCAGACTGCTCTCCTGCAAGTTCGTGCTTTGAGCTTACCCACAGGGTCAGAATTTAATTTGTTTGTCACTGAAAGAAAAGGTATGGCCTTGGGAGTTTTGACACAACCCCGAGGGACTCACCAGCAACCTTTTGCTTATCTAAGCAGAAAATTGGATGTAATTTCACGTGGGTGGACCCACTGCCTAAGAGTAAATTGGGCAGTGGCTTTATTAGCACCTGAAACTTTAAAAATAATTAATGGATGCAACCTTACTGTACTGATTTCTCATGATGTGAGTGGAATCTTAAATTCTAAGGTTAATATTAGGATGACAGAGAGTAGGCTTCTTAAATATCAGTCATTGTTGTTAAAAGGACCAGTAGCTAAGCTTAAAGTTTGTGGAAAATTAAATCCTGCCACTTTCCTTCCTGAGAAGGAAAATGAAACACCTGATCATGATTGTTCTGAATTTCTAATTTTAAACTATGCAGCTCGGCAGGATCTAATGATACCTCATTAGACAATCCTGACATGGAAATATTTACAGATGGCACTTCTTTTGTTCAAGATGGAAAGCTCAAAGCAGGTTACGCTGTGGTGACTGCTAAACAGGTTTTAGAAGCAAAATCTCTCTCCCAGGGAACCAGTGCTCAGTTAGCGGAGCTTGTAACTCTGACCCGAGCTCTAGAGTTAAGTAAGGGGCAGTGAGTAAATATCTACACTGATTCTAAGTATGCCTATTTGACTTTACATGCTCATGCTTCAAAATGGAAAGAAAGACAGTTTAAAACAGCAACAGCAGAACCTATTAAGCATTTCAGAGAGATTGAGAGACTTTTATCTGCTATATATTGACCTAAAGAAGTAGCTGTTATGTATTGCAAAGGACACAGCAGGGATGGGAGTAAAGTAGCCTAAAGTAATCAGCTGGCTGACTGTCAAGCCAGAAAAGCAGTACTTTATGAAACCCCTTCACTGCAGACGCCTTTGATCTGGACAGGTCCTGTGGAACAGGAAAAACCACAATATACTGAGGAAGAATTAAGAAAGATATGAGAAAAGAGGACCAAGATTACTGATAAAGGATGGTTACAGTATGAGGATGGACGATTAATAATTCCTGAAAATGTTCAGTGGAAAATTCTTAAGGGTTTACACCAGAGTTTTCATTTGGGTGCAGAGAGTATTTACCATATGGCTTCTCGTTTGTTTGAAGGTTAAAATGTAATGAAAACTTTGAAAAACAGTATCAAAAGGTGTGAGGTTTGTCAGAAAAATAACTCAAAGACTGAAAAGCTAACAAAATCTGGATTACAATGAAATGGAAAGTATTCTGGAGAGTACTGGGAAAATGATTTTACTCATATGCCAAAAACTGAAGGATATTCTTGCTTACGAATTTGGGTAGATACTTTTACTGGATGGATTGAAGCTTTTCCCTGTTGTAGTGAACAGGCTAAGGGGTTTATAAAGATAGTAATCCATGAAATTATCCCCAGGTTTGGGCTGCCAGGGAACCTTCAGAGTGACAATGGCTCCGCCTTTAAAGCTACTGTAACTCAGGGGGTGTCTAAAGCTCTAGGAATAGAATATCACTTACACTGTCCCTGGAGACCCCAATCTTCAGGAAAGGTTGAAAAAGTTAAAGACATTATCAAAAGATATCTGTGCAAATTAACTCAAGAGACAAAGGACAATTGGATTAAAGTCCTACCCATAGCTTTAATGAGGGCTCAAACTGTCCCCCTTTGAATGTATTTATGGAAGGCCTTTCTTATGTACAGATACTGTTATAAACCCTGAAGCCTTGGAATTAACTGGTTATGTAACTCAGCTCTCAGCTTTTCAACAGGCATTAACAGAACTCCTGGAGATGGCTCCTGACCCAGCCTCTGAGTCAAGCAAGCCTCTATTTGAGCCAGGAACCAAGGTCCTCATAAAAACATTGGTATCTGGGGGCCCATTCCTGGAGCCCCTCTAGGAAGGCCCTTACCAGGTTATTCTTTCTTCTCCCATGGCTGTCAAAGTGCCAGGAATTGATTCGTGGGTACATCACACTCGTGTTAAGAGGTGGCACCCTGACCAAAATTAAGTGATGTCATTTTATATCTTTACTTTCTATGCTCTGACTTTGTACTTTTCAGATGGTCCTGATAATCTATGTGAGCCTACTTCTGCTGACTCCAAAAATCCTGAGTCTGCCATTTGATTCTCAAGACAGTGTCTTGCTGTCGTGGGCTCACTCCTACGCTGCATTCCACAATTGGTCTAACTGCTGGGTCTGCGGAGCACTCCCCTCTTCATCAATGGAAGGCTTCCTGTGGTGGACATCTCCACTTCAAGGAAAAGGCTTTCTCCAAGTCTGTGATACCTTCGACAACAATCATATGTGATGCCTCTTCTTCATCTGATGACATCTAACAACTAAAATGGACTGGTGCAACATTTTGTACTTTATGGACATAACATCACTTTTAATTTTGATTTTAACTTGTTTTAATGACTATTTTGCCCTGCATCTGTAACTGTGTAACTGGATTTGTTTCTAGTCGCATGAAAGCTTTTAAGCTACAAATGGGTGCTCAAACTCCTGCTACCGCTGCAGCATCTTCAAACTACTATTTGGGGTCCCTCGATCCGAAATCCTCAGTATGAGGGTTAGGAGAATATGTTGCCTTATCAATTTAGGGATAACGCCCCTTGTCAGCTCGGAAGCAGTTATGGAATGACAATGATGCCCCCTTTCCCTATGCAACATAATTATCCTAAAAGAAAAGGGGGGAATGAGAGGGTAACAGGTAGGAAGGCCAGGGGTCTCCAAATGGAGGAAATAGGCTGCAACCGTCAGACATTTTTATCTCTCTTAAGTGGCAGGAGGAAACCATCAGACATTTTTATCTCTCTTAAGCGGCAGGAGGAAACAAACTAGCGATATTTTTTCCTTCTCTATACAAATTTAAAAGGAGGTTGATGGTATCACTGACTCAATGGACATGGGTCTGAGTGAACTCCAGGAGTTGGTGATGGACAGGGAGGCCTGGCGTGCTGTGATTCATGGGGTCACAAAGAGTCAGACACGACTGAGTGACTGAACTGAATGACTAACTGCTCTTAAAATACTGTGTTGTCATAATGACACCTGGTTTCACCTGAAGTTAAGTATTGTCAAACCTTGGGTTAACCAGTGCAATTTCTTATGGAAATGTTTGTCTTAAGCTATGTCAATGTACTATGCATTTACCCCAGACTCTGTCTTCAAGTTGGTTCCGCCTAATGGCTCAGAACCTACTTGACAAACCAATATGTTATATTCAGATATTGTTCCCCTAATCTATGTAAACAAAACTATTAGTATGGTAATTTGCCCTTCTACAAGATTCAAGTCAATCATTTTATGGCTTAGGATGACTCTTCTGGTGCCAAGATTATCCCAAAATGCATCTTATGGATGAGGGGTCTGGTGCCATTCTGAGTTTTAAGATATTCCTTTCTTTCATTAACAGACTGCTAGTGACTATATAACATCCAGCTGAAGACTATAATGGGGGTACTCTTTCTGCCCTCTTCTGATGTCTATGTGAGAAGCTTTCTCTATCTCCTTTATTCTTTAATAAAACTTTGTTACACAAAAGCTCTGAGCAATCAAGCCTCTCCTCTGGCCCCAGACTGAATTCTTCTCCTCTGGAGGCCAATAATCTCAGCTTCTTTTCATTCAGCAACAACCTTTCAAAGGCAAATAATGGGGAAAAAAATGACAGACTTTATTTTCTGGGGCTCGAAAATCACTGCAGATGGTGACTGCAGGAATGAAATTAAAAGATGCTTATTCCTTCGAAGGAAAGTTATGACCAACCTAAATAGCATATTAAAAAGCAAAGACTTTACTTTGCCAACAAAGGTCTTTCTAGTCAAGGCTATGTGTTTTCCAGTAGTCATGTATGGATGTGAGAGTTGGACTATAAAGAAAGGTGAGCACCAAATAATTGATGCTTTTGAATTGTGGTGTTGGAGAAGACTCTTGTGAGTCCCGTGGACTGCAAGGAGGTCCAACCAGTCCATTCTGAAGGAGATCAGTCCTTGGTGTTCATTGAAAAGACTGATGTTGAAGCTGAAACTCCAGTACTATGGCCACCTGATGCGAAGAGCTGACACACGGGAAAAGACCCTGATGCTGGGAAAGATTGAAGGCAGGAGGAGAAGGGGATGACAGAAGATGAGATGGATTGATGGCATCATCGACTCAATGGAAATGAATTTGAGTAAACTCTGGGAGTTGTTTATGAACAAGGAGGCCTGGTGTTCTGCGGTCCATGGGGTTGCAAAGAGTAGGACATGACTGAGAGACTAAATTGAACTGAATAGTCTATTATAAATATATATATCATACTTTCTTCATCCATTCATCTGTTGATGGACATTTATCTTGCTTCAATGTCTTGGCTATTTAGAATAGTGCTACTATATTGGGTTGCATGTATTTTTGAAATGAGAATTTTCAGCTTGTCTATTGTTATGCTCAGGAGTCGGATTGCTGGAGCATATGGAAATTCTAGTTTTAATTTTTAAGGAAACACTATACTGCACATACTGACCATTATGTCTACTACTGTGGACAAGAATTCCTTAGAAGAAATGGAGTAGCCATCATAGTCAACAAGAGTCCTAAATGCAGTACTTAGAAGCAGTCTCAAAAACGACGGAATGATCTCTGTTTGTCTCCAAGGCAAACTATTCAATACCACAGTAATCCAAGTCTATGTCTTGACCATAATGCTGAAGAAGTTGAAGATGAATTGTTCTATGAACACCTACAATACCTTTTATAACTAATACCCCGAAAAGGTATCCCTTTCATTACAGGGGACTGAAATGCAAAAGTAGGCAGTCAAGAAACACCCGAAGTAATAGGCAAATTTGGCCTATTACAGAATGAAGTACAGAATGAAGCAGGGCCAAGGCTAATAGAGTTCTGCAAAGAGAATTCAGTGGTCATAGCAAACACCCTCTTCCAACAACACAGGAGAAGATTCTACAAACGGACATCATCAGATGATCAACACTGAAGTCAGATTGATGATATTCTTTGCAGCCAAATATGGAGAAGCTCTACACAGTCAGCAAAAACAAGACCGGGAGCTGACTGTGGCTCAGATCATGCACTCCTTGTTGCCAAATTCAGACTTAANTTGAAGGCAGGAGGAGAAGGGGATGACAGAAGATGAGATGGATTGATGGCATCATCGACTCAATGGAAATGAATTTGAGTAAACTCTGGGAGTTGTTTATGAACAAGGAGGCCTGGTGTTCTGCGGTCCATGGGGTTGCAAAGAGTAGGACATGACTGAGAGACTAAATTGAACTGAATAGTCTATTATAAATATATATATCATACTTTCTTCATCCATTCATCTGTTGATGGACATTTATCTTGCTTCAATGTCTTGGCTATTTAGAATAGTGCTACTATATTGGGTTGCATGTATTTTTGAAATGAGAATTTTCAGCTTGTCTATTGTTATGCTCAGGAGTCGGATTGCTGGAGCATATGGAAATTCTAGTTTTAATTTTTAAGGAAACACTATACTGTGCATACTGACCATTATGTCTACTACTGTGGGCAAGAATTCCTTAGAAGAAATGGAGTAGCCATCATAGTCAACAAGAGTCCTAAATGCAGTACTTAGAAGCAGTCTCAAAAACGACGGAATGATCTCTGTTTGTCTCCAAGGCAAACTATTCAATACCACAGTAATCCAAGTCTATGTCTTGACCATAATGCTGAAGAAGTTGAAGATGAATGGTTCTATGAACACCTACAATACCTTTTATAACTAATACCCACAAAAGGTATCCCTTTCATTACAGGGGACTGGAATGCAAAAGTAGGAAGTCAAGAAACACCCAAAGTAATAGGCAAATTTGGCCTATTACAGAATGAAGTACAGAATGAAGCAGGGCCAAGGCTAATAGAGTTCTGCAAAGAGAATTCACTGGTCATAGCAAACACCCTCTTCCAACAACACAGGAGAAGATTCTACAAACGGACATCATTAGATGATCAACACTGAAGTCAGATTGATGATATTCTTTGCAGCCAAATATGGAGAAGCTCTACACAGTCAGCAAAAACAAGACCGGGAGCTGACTGTGGCTCAGATCATGCACTCCTTGTTGCCAAATTCAGACTTAAGTTGAAGAAAGTAGGGAAAACAACTAGACCATTCAGGTATGAACTAAATCAAATCCCTAATGATTATACAGTGGAAGTGAGAAATAGATTTAAGGGACCAGATCTGACAGACAGATTGCCTGATTAACTACGGACAGAGGTTCATGACACTATACAGTAACAGGGAGAAAAACCATACCCAAGGAAAAGAAATTCAAAAATGTCAAATGGCTGTCTGAGGAAACCTTACAAATAGCTGTGAAAAGAAGAGAAGCAAATACCAAAGGAGAAAAGAAATGATATGCCCATTGAATGCAGAGTACCACAGAATAGCAAGGAGAGATAAGATAGCCTTCCTCACTGATCAGTGAAAACAAATAGAGGAAAACAATAGAATGGGAAAGACTAGAGATATCTTCAAGAAAATTAGAGATACCAAGGGAAATTTTCATGCAAAGATGGGCACAATAAAGGACTGAAACCTTAGGGACCTAACAGAAGCAGAAGATATTAAGAGGTGGCAAGCATACAGAGTAACTTTACAAAAAAAGATCTTCACGACCGAGATAACCATGATGGTGTGATCACTCACCTAAAGCAAGACATTCTGTAGTGAAAATTAAAGTGGGCCTTAGGAAGCATCACTAGAAACGAAGCTAGTGGAGATGATGGGATTCCAGTTGAGCTATTTCAAATCCTAAAAGATGATGCTGTGAAAGTGCTGCACTCAATATGTCAACAGTTATGGAAAACTCAGCAGTGCCCACAGGACTAGAAAAGGTCAGGTTTATTCCAATTGCAAAGAAAGGCACTGTCAAAGAATGTTCAAACTACTGCACAATTGCACTCATATCACATGCTAGCATAGTGATGCTCAAAATTCTCCAAGGCAGGCTTCAGCAATACGTGAACTGTGAACTTTCAGATGTTCAAACTGGTTTTAGAAAAGGCAGAGGAACCAGAGATCAAATTACCAGCATCCATTCAATCATTGAAAAAACAAGAGAATTCCAGAAAAACATCTATTTCTGCTTTATTGACTATGTCAAAGCCCTTGACTATGTGGATCACAATAAACTGGAAAATTCTGAAAGAGATGGGAATATCAGACCACCTAATCTGCCTCTTGAGAAATCTGTATACAGGTCAGGAAGCAATAGTTAGAACTGGATATGGAATAACAGACTGGCATCAAATTGGTAAAGGAGTACATGAAGGCTGTATATTGCCACCCTGTTTATTTAACTTATATGCAGAGTACGTCATGGGAAATACTGGGCTGGAGGAAGCACAGATTGGAATCAAGATTGCCAGGAGAAATATCAATAACCTCAGATAAGCAGATGACACCACCCTTATGGCAGAAAGTGAAGAAGAACTAAAGAGCCTCTTGATGAAAGTGAAAGAGGAGAGTGAAAAAGTTGGCTTAGAGCTCAACATTCAGAAAACGAAGATCATGGCATCTGGTCCCATCACTTCAGGGCAAATAGATGGAGAAACAGTGGAAACAGTGATAGACTTTATATTTGGGCCTCCAAAATAACTGCAGATGGCGACTGCAGCCATGAAATTAAAAGACGCTGACTCCTTGGAAGAAGAGTTATGGCCAACCTTGGCAGCATATTAAAAAGGAGAGACATTACTTTGCCGACTAAGGTCCGTCTAGTCAAGGCTATGGTTTTTCCAGTAGCTGTGCATGGATGAGTGTTGAACTATAAAGACAGCTGAGTGCTGAATAATTGATGCTTTTGAAGTATGGTGCTGGAGAAGACTCTTGAGAGTCTCTTGGACTGCAAGGAGATCCAACCAGTCCTTCCTAAGGGAAACTAGTCTTGAGTGTTCATTAGAGGGACTGATATTGCAGCTGAAACTCCAATATTTTAGCCACCTGATGCAAAGAGCTGACTCTTTGGCAAAGACCCTGATGCTGGGAAAGATTGAAGGCATGACAAGAAGAGGATGACAGAGGATGAGATGGCTGGATGGCATCACTGACTCAATAGACATTAGTTTGAATAAACTCTGGGAGTTGGTGATGGACAGGGAGGCCTGGCGTGCTGCATTCCATTGGGTCATGAAGAGTCGGACATGACTGAGCAACTGAATTGAACTGGACTGATGACAATATATAGCCGTGTTATACTCCTCTATTTTGAACCAATCAGTTGTTCCATGTTCATTTCTAACTGCTTCTTCTTGAGTTGTATACATGTTACTCAGAAGACAAGTAAGGTGGTCTGGTAGTCCCATCTCTTGAAAAGTTTTCCACATTTTGCTTTAATCACCACAGTCAAAATATTTCATGTTGTCAGTGGAGGATAAGTATATATCCTTCTGTCATTCCTTCGTTTTCTCCATGATCCAGTGAATATTGGCTATTTGATCTCTGATTCCTTTCCCCCTTCAAAACTCAGTTGTATATCTGAAGTTCTCATTTCACATACTGCTGAAGCATAGCTTGAAGGATTTTGAGCATAACCTTACTATCATGTGGAAAGAGCAATTGTTTATGGGTTGAACAATCTTTGAAATTCCCCTTCTTCAAGATTAGAGTGAAAACTAATATTTTCCAGCCCTTTGGCCACTGCAAAGTTTTCTAAACTTATTGACATACTGAGTGCACCGTTTCAAAACATCATCTTTTAAGATTTTAAATAGCTCAGCTAGAGTCCCATCACCTCCTCTAGGTTTGTTATAGTAATGCTTCCTAAGGCCCACTTGACTTCACACTCCAGGATGTCTGGTGTTAGGCGAGTGACCACAATATCACAGTTATGTGGGTTTTTAAGATCTTTTTTGTATGGTTATTCTATGTATTCTTGCCAGCTATTCTTAATAACTTCGGCTTCTTTTAGCTCTTGTCCTTAATCATGCCCATCCTTGCATGAAATGTTCCTTGGTATCTCCAATTTTCTTGAACAGATCTCTAGGCTTATCCATTCTATTGTTGTCCTCTAGTTCTTTGCTTCAATCATTTAAGATATTCTTTTTTAATGTAAATTTATTTATTTTGATTGGAAGCTAATTACTTTACAATATTGTAGTGATTTTTCCATACATTGACATGAATCCACCAAGGGTGTACATGGGTTCCCCATCCTGAACCCTCCTCCCACCTCCCGCCCCATACCATTCCTCTGGGTCATCCCAGTGCACAAGCCCCGAGCACCCTGTATCATGCATCGAACCTGGACTAGTGATCTGTTTCGCATATGATAATATACATGTTTCAATGCCATTCTCTCAAATCACCCCACACTCGCCCTCTCACACAGAGTCCAAAAGACTGTTCTATAATCTGTGTCTTGTTAGGTAAAAGACCAGGACACCAAAAGAGTGTCTAACAGGCTTTGTAATGGCAAAGCGTTCCCAGGCGGGGTTCCCAGACCCGAATGAGGCAGGTCAAGGAAGTTTGCGCCTGGACCATGTTGGGGGTGGTTTTTATACGTTCTTTGCGAGGGATGGTCAGGCTAGATGAACGGGGGTTTGGATAGGTCACCAGGCCGAGGCATCGCGGGCTGACAGGTCCTTCTACGTGGCTGGGGTGGGGCGGCTTTAGCTGGCGAAGTGTGCTGTCGTTGGCCTCCAGGATCTGGGAAGCTCCTTCCATTAGAGACCTCCCCCGCCAGCAGGGGAGAGAAAGGGGGGGCCCATCATGGCCCCGGTGTCTGACCTTACATTTTGACGCTTTTGATAGGATAAGGGGTGCTGTTATCATTTCTAGCTACTTCTTGCTGAACTGGGGTGTCACTGAGGCTGAGGGTTGTGGCCAGATCCCGGTGACCTTTAGGGGGCCCTCAGAGTCTCTTGACGGGAGTTTGGAGTATGTGGCCACCATCAACATCTGTCCAGTAGCTGTCTGGATCAGGTCCCTAACCCTTTGGAGGATGATCTGAAAAACACAAGGTCCTATTGACAGGACGAGGAACAAGGCTGTGAAAGGTCTGAGAAGTGGGAGAAGCCATTCTGCCCAAGATGACTTCCACCATCCCGAGAAATCGGAACTGCCAGACTCAGTGTAAGTCTGATGTTCTCTCTCAGCTCTCGGACCTTGTTCTGAACTATCCCTGAGGAATTAATGAAAAAAAACCAACAGTCTTTCCTTAGGAATTGACAGGTTCCCCCTTTTTCAGCCATTAGCAGGTCTAGGGCCCTTCTATTTTGGAGAGCTACTGCTGCCAGAGAGGTTATCTGGGTTTGTAATGCCATTAGGGAATCTGCCACCTTGTCCAGGTCTCGATTGAGGTCTGTAGACAGCCTATAATAGAAGTGTGTGGCTGATCCCAATCCTCCCACCCCCAGTCCTAAGGCCATGAATAAACTTCCCCCGAGGAGCAGGGGAGCTGCAAGCTAGTGCCCTGACTATATGCACTCCCAGGAACACAATGGATAAGGGATGTGAAAACTTGGCAGCAAGCATTGGCTCAACAATGTTGCAAGAGTCTGGATAAACCCGCCAAATAAGCTAGAATGCTAACAGGGGGTTTAAAACATTCTTTTCATGCCCAGGAGATTTATCAACTAGCCCTAAGTTAACTCTTTCCAGAGAAAAGTGGTAGGGAATAGCCCCCTGTTAATGTCAGAACAGTTAGCGGGTTGACTGGGTTTGGTCTTCCATTGCCTGGGGTGTCAGAATGGTCAGATAGGGCATAAGGAAGACTGGGGTGCAAGGCTGAGTCCAGTTGGGCAGAAAACATTGTAATAAGGTGGTTTGATTACAGAGAAAGAATATCCCAGTTTTTTTCGCATATTGGAGGGTTTGGGGATAGGAGGTCTCGTCTCAAGCCATCACAGGCCACTGTGGTTAATGAGGTGTCGTTGGCCAGAACACAAGAGGCATTGGTTGGTAGGCTCAGTGGTCAAGGGCCCCATTGGCCAGGCTACTTCAGTGGCATTTGAGTGAGATTTTGGGCCTCTATCTATTTTTGGGGATAGGTTGGGCGAGGAATGGTCGGGGTCTCAAGGGAAGACAGAGCCCATGGAACACTCCCAATTAGATTTTGCTGCTCCAGGAGTAGCAAGGGAGTTTTTCTCATACATTCTCTAACTTTGTCTTAGGAAAAAACATTTTGTCTACTATTTTTAGCTATGCTGCTGTGGCTGCTCTATAAAGGGGGAGATACCAGGAGCCAGCATGGGAGATCCCACCCATGACAAGATCATGCGGGAAGAGTCCTGATAAGCAAGGCCTCAGGACATGACAGACCCCCTGGACCTGCTCGAGCATCTACCTCAAAACCAGAATCTGTCTGTCTTATTATTTTATGCCTTTCACCAACTGTTCTGACATTAACAGGGGGCTATTCCCTACCACTTTTCTCTGGAAAGAGTTAACTTAGGGCTCTAGTTGATAAATCTCCTGGGCATGAAAAGAGTGTTTTAAACCCCCTGTTAGCATTCTAGCTTATTTGGCGGGTTTATCCAGACTCTTGAAACATTGTTGAGCCAATGCTTGCTGCCAAGTTTTCACATCCCTTATCCATTGTGTTCCTGGGAGTGCATATAGTCAAGATGTAGAAAAAACAAACAGCAGCTTTAGCATTAAAAACATTAGACTTTGAGGTAATAAGTTCCTTTATTTGCTGTAACCCACTGAAGCTTTGCTCCATAAAAATGTGACTCTGTACTTTAAGGGTGACACAGGCTAGGAATTTAAGAAGAAACACATTAAGGGAAAATTATTGTTCTGGCTGACCAACTTTTATCAATAAGAGGTCATAAAATATCAGCAGGCCTCCAGGCCAGAAGATAATGTACAAAAGATAAGACTTTTGCAGGAAAGAACCTGATATTGATAAAATTTAATACTGATGGAATGTTGAGTTGACTCTGCATTTTTCACCTTGCTGTATGTACAACTCAGGGTAGGAGTTTATTGGGCTCATGGTGTGGATTAGAGGCTTTAGTTGTCAACTTTATTAAGTCCTGTTGGAGCTTATGTTGGATTTGTTTTTGTCTCTGATCTTGGGCACCCTTTCTGTCTGTCATTTCGTAGTGGGTTTGTATGGTGAAACAGAGGTCTTTGTCTCTAGCTTTATAGCAGTTAGAGGCTGAGTTTGATTTGGCAGTCCCAAGGCTCTTAAACGTCCAATACCATTTACCCCCATGGGAGCATGGCTGGGCAGGTGATACATAACAGTCTCGGTGGACATAAGTGTAGGTTGTAAACCCAGTTTTCTTTTCTTTTCTTTTTTTTAATTTTTTTTGGTCTCGTTTGGTGTAGCCCCCAGGGGCAGGGCATAGGTTGTCGAGGTCTCTGTGAGTTGGGCCTTTTGATGAGGTGTTTGGTATCCTTTAGAGCTAAGGAAGTTAAGAAGAATAGTGGTATGTGTCTGAGAGAGAGCTTGTGAGGGGCTGCAGAGCAGAAGGTCATCCACATACTGTAAGAGGACACTAGGGGCCAAAGGGCATGTGGCCAGATCCCGGGCCAGAGCCTGGCCAGAAAAATGGGGGCTGCCTCATCTCTAAACCCTTGGGGGGGGGGACTGTCCATGTTAGCTGGGAGGACTGTCGGGTTTCTGGGTCAGTCCATGTGAACGCAAAGAGGAACTGGCATTCTGGGTATAAGGGAATAGTGAAAAAGGCATCTTTGAGGTCTATGACAGTAAAGTGAGTCGTACTGCTAGGGATGTCAGAAAGTAAGGTATAGGGATTGGGGACAATCAGATGGGCAGGGATCATGGCCTCATTTATCAGTCGAATGGCCTGGACCAGTCAGTAGCCACCAGCAGCTTTCCGTACCAGGAGAATGGGGGTACTACAAGCTGAGGCTGTGGGGACTAGGAGGCCCTGGCCTAAGAGACGGTCTATGATTGGTTTAAGACCGAATAGGTGAGTCTGAGAGATGGGGAATTGAGGGCGGCATGGGAAGTGGGAAGGATCACATAGTTTAATCAGGATGAGGGTGTTATGGGTTGTTACCAGAGGGATTTCAGTGTCCCAGATGGTAAGGTTGACAATTGGAGCCTCAGGGGAGCAAGGGAAGAGTAGGGGCAAGGCAAGAGATTGGGAAAATGAGAGAGGTAAGTGAATGGTGGCCCTAAGCTTAGCTAAAATGTCCCACCCCAGCAGGGGAGTGGGGCATGAAGGGATTATCAGAAAAGTGTGTGCAAACAGGAAGTGGTCAAGCTGACAGGGCTGTGGCCCAGTCTGCAAGGGTCATGAAGATGTGCCATCTGTACTCACCACCAAAACCTGGGAAGGATGCAAGATATCCCCAAAGGAAGGAAGGACTGAGTAAGTAGCCCCCGTATCCATCAAGAAATTGATAGACTTACCCGCTACTTGAAGCATTACCCTGGGCTCAGCTTGGGTTATGGGAGTCCTCGAGTCTGAGCGCCGTCAATCTTCATCAAAGGAGAGAAGTTCTAGGGCGGGGTGTGGGGAGGAAATGTCCTTTTGGGAGGCCAGACCTCGGCCCGGTAAGATTGGCGTCTGAGTCGCCTGGGGACAATCACTCGCCCAATGTCCCAGTTGTTTGCAACGAGGGCACAGCTTTGTTGGGGGTTGGGGGTTTGGGCATTGGTGGGCCAAGTGGCCCTCATGACTTCATTTGAAGCAGGCTCCCGGTGGTGGCTTCTGGGGACTCACCTTTTGTCTCATGGCTGGCCTCAGGGCTGCTACCAGTGCCTGGGTGTGTTTCTCAAGGAGGTCAGCCTGGAGTTCAACTTTTTGTTTAAGCCTTGCCTTGTGGTTCGCTTTGGCAGTTTCCTCTTGGGCGTTGTAAACCTTAAAGGCCATTTTTAACAGGTCTCAGAATGGGGTCTGAGGCCCATCCTCAGCCTTGGAGAGATTTTTTTTTTTTTTTTCCTGATGTCTGAAGGTGATTGGGATATAAAATGGTTGGCTAGGGTAGTAACCCCTGCCAGAGAATCTGGGGCAATCCAGGTATAGGTGGTGAGAGCCTCTGTCAGCCTGTTAAGAAAGACTGCTGGGTTTTCATCGGGGCCCTGGGTTATCTCATCTAGCTTTAGTAAGTTTACCACCTTGAGGGAAGTGGTTTTTATTTTCTCCAATAGGCATTTTTCCAGGTATTGAATGTTGGCTCTGCCTCTCTGTCCCTCCTGATAGTCTCAGTCTGGGTCTATGTCTGGAATAGCATCTGTTCTGGGTGGCCGGGCTGGGTCTGCTGTGTTGGCTAGATGTCTCCAGTCTGCTACCACTCTTGCTGCGGCCCAAATGGCCTTTCTCAGCAGCAGCAGCAGTGGACCCCAGGATGACAAATAGGTCTTGCCAGGTGAGGGCATAAGACTGAGACAGCTGGGTAAAGTTCTTGATAGTTGGAGGGGTTGGCCGAGTAGGATCCTAGCTGCTGTTTGATATGGGCAAGATCTTGGAGTGAAAAGGGTACATGGACATGGGTGAGACCTTCCGGGCCGGCCACCTGGTGGAGAGGAAGCAGGGGAGCTGGTGGCAGATTGGGAGCAGTCTGTGACCTTGTGTGTGAGCTGACTGGTGAGCCAGAAAGGGGTGGGCATGGAGGAAGGGGTAGATATTGAGGTGGAGCCAAGGGAGCAGTGAGAGGCATAGTCACAGGAGGGCTGGGCTGTGGGGATGGTGGAGGAGGGGAAGACATGGGAGAAGTTGGCAAGGGCGATAGAGGTGGGGGTGGTGGTGGGGAGGTCGGTGAAGCCAGGCACAAAGGGAGGGGTGGATATAAAGGCAGCTTTGTCACAGGAGGGCTGGGCTGTGAGGGCGGTGGAGGAGAGGAAGACATGGGAGAAGTTGGCAAAGGCAATAGTTAGAAGAATTTCAGAAGGGGAACAGTGGGTGGGATGGGAGCGCAACAGCCAGAAAGCCTGTATGTAGGATACCTCAGACCACTTTCCTGTCTTCTGGCAGTAATTATCTAAGTCATAGAGGATGTTAAAATTGAAAGTTCCAGTTGGCGGCCATTGTGAGCTGTTATCTAAAGAATATTGGGGCCATGCCTCAGCTAAGTCATAGAGGATGTTAAAATTGAAAGTTCCAGTTGGCGGCCATTGTGAGCTGTTATCTAAAGAATATTGGGGCCATGCCTCAGAACAAAGGAAGGTTAAGTGTTTGGAACGAATTTCTCCAGAGATATGTAGAGTTCTGAGGTTGGCGAGTAGACATTCTAGCGGCGTAGACCAGGGCTGGTCAGGCTTGGAGGCAGCCACCCCCATGGTGACTATGAAACAAAGGTCCTGGACCAGTGGTTAACAGGGCTGGGAGTGGTCTGGTCAGGTGTCCCCGAACGGACCATCAACCCAGCGAGGAGAAGGCCACTCAGCCAAGATGGACGTCTCCAAATTGACAGGCAGCGAGGAAGCAAGCCTGGCTTGCGGAGGAGGGGTCTGGACGTGGCCGCGATTTACAGGAACTGGGACACCCTAGGCATAATAGCCACAGGAGCAACAACCCCCAGAGCCTGAACGATGGAACTTACCCCGTATCCTGCCAGATGGTTGAATGGTCTCAGAGGGGTGATGGGGTGACCTGGTCTGGTGCGGGCCAGACACAAGGGGGCCACAAATCTCGCTTGTCACGGGATGGGCCCTCGCCTCAGTCCCCACATTGGGAGCCAAATGTTAGGTAAAAGACCAGGACACCAAAAGAGTGTCTAACAGGCTTTGTAATGGTGAAGCACTCCCGGGCAGGGTTGCTGCACCCGAACGAGGCAGGTCAAGGAAGTCTGCACCTGGACCATGTTGGGGGTGGCTTTTATACGTTCGTTGCAAGGGATAGTCAGGCTAGATGGACAGGGGTTTGGATAGGTCACCAGGCCGAGGTGACATAGGCTGACAGGTCCTTCTACGTGGCTGGAGGTGGGTGGCTTTAGCTGGAGAAGTGTGCTGTCATTGGTTCCCAGGATCTGGGAGGCTCCTTCCATTAGAGACATCCCCCACGGTGGGGGAGAGAAAGGGGCGGCCCATCATTGCCCCCGAGGTTCAACCTTTCATGTCTCTTTTGCTGTTTCATATACAGGGTTATCATTACCATCTTTCTAAATTCCATATACATGTGTTAGTATACTGTATTGGTGTCTTTCTTTCTGGCTTACTTCACTCTGTATAATAGGCTCCAGTTTCATCCACCTCATTAGAACTTATTCAAATGAATTATTTTTAATGGCTGAGTAATATTCCATTGTGTATATGTACCACAGCTTTCTTATCCATTTGTCTGCTGATGGACATCTAGGTTGCTTCCTCGTCCTGGCTATTATAAATGGTGCTGCGATGAACATTGGGGTACACGTGTCTCTTTCAATTCTGGTTTCCTCAGTGTGTATGCCAAGCAGGGGGATTGCCGGGTCATATGGCGGTTCTAGTTCCAGTTTTTTAAGAAATCTCCACTCTGTTCTCCATAGTAGCAGTACTAGTTTGCATTCCCACCAACAGTATAAGAGGGTTACCTTTTCTCCACACCCTCTCCAGCATTTATTGCTTGTAGACTTTTGGATAGCAACCATTCTNAGTTATATCCTTCCTTTTCTCCTTATCTTTCACTTCTCTCCTCCATCAGTCACTTTGCCTTTCTATATTCCTTTCCTTTGGGACGGTTTTGGTTACTGCCTGTGGTATAATGTTGTAAATCTTCATCCGTAGTCCAGGCAGTCTCTTTACTGGATCTAATCCCTTGATAGTGATAGCCTTATCACTGAAAACTCTCATTAATGCAGAAGACAAAAAATAACTCTATATAGTAACCTTACTCTTGCTTACTGTGGTTTTCCTCATAACTCCACTTGTTAACTGACTCTGTACCTCCAATATTTTCTTTTGTCTTTAGTTGAAGATTTATTTCTGTATTTCAGGAAATAACTCAGGTTTTCTGGGTATGTCCTATGTATGCAGGAGGTATACATGTTATTAAAGTTTTGCTTTATTTTTCTCCTGTTAATAATTTTCATAACAATTTAATTAGCAAAACATCTGAAGATCCTAAAAAGGAAATTTATTTTCTGCTCTTACAATAACTAAAACTATCCTCAGATATTGCCCATTGTGTCCTTAGGGAGAAAATTCACTTGCAGTTGAGAACCACTACCTGTTCCAAAACAAACCACTAACTGTTCAACAAGAAACTGTGGAAAATTATTAAAGAGATGGGAATGCCAGACCACCTGACTTGCTTCCTGTCTGAGAAATCTGTGTGAAGGTCAAGAAGCAAGAGTTAGAACAAGACATGGAACAACAGACTGGTTCCAAATCTGAAAAGGAGTACATCATAGTGGTATATTGCCACCCTGATTATTTAACTTATATGCGGAGTACATCATGTGAAATGCCAGGCTGGATGAAGCACAAGCTGGAATCAAGATTTCTGGGAGAAATATCAATGGCCTCAGATAGGCAGATGACACCACTTTTATGGCAGAGAGTAAAGAACTAAAAAGCCTCTTGATGAAAGTGAAAGAGGAGAGTGAAAAAGTTGGCTTAAAGCTCAACATTCAGAAAACAAAGATCATGGCATCTGGTCCCAACACTGCATGGCAAATAGATGGGGAAACAGCAGAAACAATGACAGACTTCATTTTGGGGAGCTCAAAAATCACTGATGATGGTGACTGCAGCCACAAAATTAAAAGACGCTTGCTCCTTGGAAGAAAAGTTATGACCAACCTAGACAGTGTACTAAAAAGCAGAGACATTACTTTGCCAACAAAGGTCGGTCTAGTCAAGGCTATGTTTTTTCCAGTGGTCATGTATGGATATGAGAGTTGGACTATAAAGAAAACTGAGTGCCGAAGAATTGATGCTTTTAAACTGTGGTGTTGGAGAAGACTCTTGAGAGTCCCTTGGACTGCAAGGAGACCCAACCAGTCCATCCTAAAGCAAATCAGTCCTGAATATTCATTGGAAGGACTGATGCTGAAACAGAAACTCTAATACTTTGGCTACCTTATGTCAAGAACTCATTTGAAAAACACCTCAATGCTTGGATGAGATGTTTGAGTGGCATCACCCACTCAATGGACATGAGTTTGAGTAAGCTCCAGGAGTTGCTGATGGACAGGGAGGCCTGATGTGCTACAGTCCATGGGGTCACAAAGTGTTGGACACAGTTGAGCAACTGAACTGAACTGAACTTTACACAGCATTGACTAGAACAGTACCTGGCATATTCCCCTCACACAGCTTTTGCATGTACTATTCCTTCTCCCTGACTTGGTCTTCTTCAGACAATACACAGACACTTGCACACCCACACCCACACCCACACCCACACCCACACACACACCTGTTTCACATTTTTAAAACAATTTTAAAGAGAAATGTTACAACTTGAAGGTCATATTTTCTTATTTTATTTTAAACAATATATAATAAGCACTTATTATGTGCAGAGCAATGAAAAATACATTCAATAGATTCTAAAGATAAATAAGGAACACTTCCTTTCAAAAAAGTTTGCAATCTATAAAGAGAGATCCAGATTATTAGAAAACACTGCAAATAAATTAACACCATTACAGAGAACAAATGATGAATAAATTAAAGATATGATACCTAGGGATATTGGTCAAATGGCCTCCTCATAGCTCTTTGCAAGAAGCAGTCTTCAGTTCAGTTCAGTTCAGTTCAGTCTTTCAGTCCTGTCCAACTCTTTGCAACCTGATGTACTGCAGCATGCCAAGCCTCCCTCTCCACTGACAATTCCCAGAGTATAATCAATCTTATGTCCATTGAGTCGATGATGCCTTCCAACCATTTCATTCTTCATCGTCCCCTTCTCCTCCTTCCTTCAATCTTTCCCAGCATCAGGGTCTTTTCCAATGAGTCAGTTCTTTGCACTAGGTTGCTAAAGTATTGGCTGCTGCTGCTGCTAAGTCGCTTCAGTCATGTCCGAGTCTGTGCGACCCCATAGACGGCAGCCCATCAGGCTCCTCCATCCCTGAGATTCTCCAGGCAAGAATACTGGAGTGGGTTGCCATTTCCTTCTCCAATGCGTGAAAGTGAAAAGTGAAAGTGAAGTCGCTCAGTTGTGCCCGACTCTTAGTGACCCCATGGACTGCAGCCCACCAGATTCCTCCGTTCATGGGGTTTTCCAGGCAAGAGTACTGGAGTGGGATGCCATTGCCTTCTCCAAAGTATTGGAGTTTCAGCTTAAAAATCAGTCCTTCCAATGAATATTCAGGATAGATTTTCTTTAGGATGGACTAGTTGGATTTCCTTGCAGTCCAAGGGACTCTCAAGAGTCTTCTCCAACATCACAGTTCAAAAGCATCAGTTCTTCAGTGCTCAGTTTTATTTATAGTCAAACTCTCACATCCATACATGACTACTTGAAAAACCATAGCTTTGACTAGATGGATCTTTGCTGGCAAAGAAATGTCTCTGCTTTTTAATATGCTGTCTAAGTTGGTCATAACTTTTCTTCCAAGGAGCAAGTGTCTTTTAATTTCATGGCTGAAGTCACCATCTGCAGTGATTTTGGAAACCACCCCTCCTCCCCCCCCCCCACAAATAAGTCTGNTTCCACTGATTCTCCACATATCTGTCATGAAGTGATAGGACCAGATGCCATGATCCTAAGTTTTTGAGTGTTGAGTTTTAAGCCAACTTTTTCACTCTACTCTTTCACTTTCATCAAGAGGCTATCTAGGTGTTCTTTGCTTTCTTCTATAAGGGTTGTGTCATCTTCATATCTGAGGTTATTAATATTTCTCCTGGCAATCTTGATTCCAACTTGTGCTTCATCCAGTTCAGCATTTCTCATGATGTACTTGGCATATAAGTTAAATAAACAATGTGATAATATACAGCTTTGACGTATTCCTTTCCCTATTTAGAACCAGTCTATTGTTCCATGTCCAGTTCTAACTGTTACTTTCTGACCTGCATACAGATTTCTAAAGAGGAAGGTCTTACCCTTTTTCTTCAAAACATTTTTAAAAGTTATTGAGCTTACAATTGTTCCCTAAAACCCCCTTCTCATCTTTAAGGAATGTTAGAATTTAGTTAGAAGGAGCATGAATTTCTCTTAAGTGATGTTAAATTTCAAAGCAGTTAATCAGAGGCTTCTTGTTATTTGTCACTATTCCGTGCTAATACTCTCTTACCTTATATCACGTGACATTGACTATTTGCTTGCTCTTCAAAGAACTGTGGTACTTAACTAAAGAATTACTAGCTTCATTTTATAGGAAGAAACAAAGACTCAGAAAATCTGATTGATTTTTCAAAACTACTAAGAGAAATATACTTATATCCTTATTTTAAAATGTGTTCTTGCTAGCTTTCATCTGGTAAAAAGCTTGAATTACAACTGACAGTAGCTTGAATCAGAACCTGGTTTGGCTATGAGCTAAAAAAGTCACCTGGCATTACTATTAAGAGAACTGAGAAATATTTCATACATAAACATTCTCTTATAAAGATCTTTAGTGATCCAAGCTTTGATTTCCAAAGCAAAGTGATATATCAGAAAATAGATAATTAGAAAAAAAAAAAAGCTTAATTATTTCTTCCACTTTTTTAGTACGAAGAGTAAAGAAGTTAAATAGAACATATAGGAAATCTGTTGGCTGATCTTTAAAACTGGAAATGTCAATAAGGTAAATCACATCATTTTTTTAGTTAACAGGCTAAATGAGAGCAGAAAAGCAAACCAAGTTTTGTAGTTTACAAGTGTGCAACAAAAATCTTCTGAAAAAGGATAATGTTTCACAATTGATTTAGCACACTTGACCTCACAATTTCTGATATTGAAGATTCTAGAAGGGTAATGTTCATTATACCCACTTAAGCTGAGATATAAACAATCCTAAGACTAATCAAAACTGAATAACAAATGATGACTAATATTTAAATAAATCTTTAAATTTGATAATCTGTTCAAATTGATGATGGTATTAATGTTCAGCTTTGTCTAACTCAATGAAACTAAGCCATGCTTATGGGGCAATCCAAGACAGGTGGGTCATGATGGAGAGGTCTGACAGATTGTGGTCCACTAGAGAAGGGAATGGCAAACCACTTCAGTATTCTTGCCTTGAGAACCCCATGAACAGTATGAAAAGGCAAAATGATAGGATACTGAAAGAGGTACTCACCAGGTCAGTAGGTGCCCAATATGCTACTGGAGGTCAGTGGAGAAATAACTCCAGAAAGAATGAAGGGTTCGAACCAAAGCAAAAACAATACCCAGCTGTGGATGTGACTGGTGATAGAAGCAAGGTCCGATGCTGTAAAGAGCAACATTGCATAGGAACCTGGAAAATCAGGACCATGAATCAAGGAAAATTGGAAGTGGTCAAACAGGACATGGCAAGAGTGAACGTCGACATTCTAGGAATCAGTGAACTAAAATGGACTGGAATTGGTGAATTTCACTCAGATGACCATTATATCTACTACTGGGGGCAGGAATTCCTCAGAAGAAATGGAGTATACATCATGGTCAACAGAAGAGTCTGAAATGCAGTACTTGGATGCAATCTCAAAAATGACAGAATGATCTCTCTTCATTTCCAAGGCAAATCATTCAATATAACAGTAATCCAAGTCTATGCCCCAACCAGTAACACTGAAGAAGATGAAGTTGAACAGTTCTATGAAGACCTAAAAGACCTTTTAGAACTAACACCCAAAAAAGATGTCATTTTCATTATAAGGGAATGGAATGGAAAAGTAGGAAGTCAAGAAACACCTGGAGTAACACGCAAATTTGGCCATGGAATACAGAATGAAGCAGGGCAAAGACTAATAGACTTTTGCCAAGGAAATGCACTGGTCATAGCAAACACCCTCTTCTAACAACACAAGAGAAGACTCTACACATGGACATCACAAGATGGTCAACAGACTGATTATATTCTCTGCAGCAAATGATGGAGAAGCTCTATACAGTCAACAAAAACAAGACCAGGATCTGACTGTGGCTCAGATCATGAACTCCTTATTACCAAATTCAGACTGAACTTGAAGAAAACAGGGAAAACAGCTAGACCATTCAGGTATGACCTCAATCAAATCCGTTATGATTACACAGTGGAAGTGAGAAATAAACTTAAGGGCCTAGATCTGATAGATAGAGTGACTGATGAACTATGGAATGAGGTTCGTGACATCGTACAGGAGAAAGGGATCAAGACTATCCCCATGGAAAAGAAATGCAAAAAAAGCAAAATGGCTGTCTGGGGAAGCCTTACAAATAGCTGTGAAAAGAAGAGAAGCGAAAAGCCAAGGAGGAAAGGAAAGATATAAGCATCTGAATGCAGAGTTGCAAAGAATAGCAAGAAGAGATAAGAAAGTCTTCTTCAGCGATCAATGCAAAGAAATAGAGGAAAAGAACAGAATGGGAAAGACTAGAGATTTCTTCAAGAAAATGAGAGATACCAAGGGAACATTTCATGCGAAGATGGGCTGGATAAAGGACAGAAACGGTCTGGACTTAACAGAAGCAGAAGATATTAAGAAGAGATGGCAAGAATACACAGAAGAACTGAACAAAAAGAATCTTCACCACCCGGATAATCATGATGGTGTGATCACTCATCTAGAGCCAGACATCCTGGAATATGAAGTCAAGTGGGCTTTAGAAAGCATCACTATGAACAAAGCTAGTGGAGGTGATGGAATTCCAGTGGAGCTGTTTCAAATCCTGAAAGATGATGCTGTGAAAGTGCTGTACTCAATATGCTGGCACATTTGGAAAACTCAGCAGTGGCCACAGGACTGGAAAATGTCAGTTTTCATTCCAATCCCAAAGAAAGTCAATGCCAAGGAATGCTCAAACTACCGCACAGTGGCACTCATCTCACACGCTAGTAAAGTAATGTTCAAAATTCTCCAAGCCAGGCTTCAGTAATACATGAACTGTGAACTTCCTGATGTTCAAGCTGGTTTTAGAAAAAGCAGAGGAACCAGAGATCAAATTGCCAACATCCGCTGGATCATGGAAAAAGCAAGAGAGTTCTAGAAAAACATCTATTTCTGCTTTATTGACTATGCCAAAGCCTTCGACTGTGTGGATCACAATAAACTGTGGAAAATTCTGAAAGAGATGGGAATACCAGACCACCTAACCTGCCTCTTGAGAAATCTGTATGCAGGTCAGGAAGCAACAGTTAGAACTGGACATGGAACAACAGACTGGTTCCAAATAGGAAAAGGAGTACATCAAGGCTGTATACAATCACCCTGCTTATTTAACTTCTATGCAGAGTACATCATGAGAAATGCTGGACTGGAAGTAACAGAAACTGGAATCAAGATTGCCAGGAGAAATATCAATAACCTCAGATATGCAGATGACACCACCCTTATGGCAGAAAGTGAAGAGGTGCTAAAAAGCCTCTTGATGAAAGTAAAGAGGAGAGTGAAATAGTTGGCTTAAAGCTCAACATTCAGAAAACGAAGATCATGGCATCCGGTCCCATCACTCCATGGGAAGTAGATGGAGAAACAGTGGAAACAGTGTCAGATTTATTTTTGTGGGCTCCAAAATCACTCCAGATGGTGATTGCAGCCATGAAATTAAAAGACGCTTACTCCTTGGAAGAAAACTTATGAGCAACCTAGATAGCATATTCAAGAGCAGAGACATTACTCGGACGACTAAGGTCCGTCTGGTCAAGGGTATGGTTTTTCCAGTGGTCAGGTATGGATGTGAGAGTTGGACTGTGAAGAAGGCTGAGCGTCAAAGAATTGATGGTTTTGAACTGTGATGTTGGAGAAGACTCTTGAGAGTCCCTTGGACTGCAAGGAGATCCAACCAGTCCATTCTGAAAGAGATCAACCCTGGAATTTCTTTGGAGGGAATGATGCTAAGGCTGAAACTCCAGTACTTTGGCCACCTCATGCAAAGAGTTGACTCACTGGAAAAGACTTTGATGCTTGGAGGGATTGGGGGCAGGAGAAGAAGGGGACGACAGAGGATGAGATGGCTGGTTGGCATCACTGACTCAATGGACTCAAGTCTGAGTGAACTCCGGGAGTTAGTGATGGACAGGGAGGCCTGGCGTGCTGTGATTCATGGGGTCGCAAAGAGTCGGACGTGACTGAGCAACTGAACTGAACTGAACTGAACTAGAGGTTTTAATTAATACTATTGATTAAGTTTTTTTTAGTAAATTTTTATTACTAATATGAAACCTTATCTATGAGTAAATTTTTGACTTAGACCACAAAGCAGTAATCATATTTTCACTGTACATGTTACTTTAACATGTGGGGAAAATATGCAGAAGAAATGAAATAGTTCCTAACAGGTGAACCTTATACTAGGTCATTAAGTAAAGTACTGTAATAGGAAAATTTTCAAAAAATACAAGATATTCATTCACATAGTATCCATGGAAAATGAGATCAGGAGCAATAGATAACCTTAGGATGTTTTGGAACCATGATAACAACAACAAAGTTATTAAAAAACATTTTTTTTAAATTTTTGAAATAATTTTAGACTTACAGAAGGTTTTGAAAACACTACAGAGAGTTCTCACTTCACCCAGTATTTCCTAATGTTGTTAACATTTCAAATAATTATGAATATTTTGCAAGGAATTAATATTGATGCAACACTATTAAACTGCAGACATTTGCTCATTAACTTTCTATTGCTCTTTTTCTGAACCAGGATCCTACATTGATTTTGATTGTTATGGCTTCTCAGTATATTCCAATTTGTGGCAGCTCCGTTTTCTTTATCTT
Organism: Redunca redunca; assembly: GCA_006410935.1. Taxonomy (NCBI): domain Eukaryota; kingdom Metazoa; phylum Chordata; class Mammalia; order Artiodactyla; family Bovidae; genus Redunca; species Redunca redunca. Next base: position 233,112 of record SJYQ01008208.1, read on the forward strand.
TCATGACCTTAACACATTTGAGGAGCATTTGCTGGTCATTCTGTCCGTTAAAAATATTATCTAATTTTGGATTGATTTGTGTTTCCTCATGATCATATTGAGGTCACAGTTTTGGCAATAATACTATAAAAATGATGTTACAGCTTTCTCCTAATGTTGTATTGTGAAATAGATGAATAGATAATAATATGTTTCATTACTAAGGAGGATAAATACGCTCAACATTGTATTTGCCAGATTTGTCCACTTCAAAGGAATAAGAATATTCAAAAGGAACATTGTTGTATTTATATGTTAGTTTTAGCCCACTCAACACATTTTGAACCTCTGACATCCAGAACCAGAAAGAAATAAACTTGGTGCTTTTAAAATACTGAGTTTGTGGTAATTTGCTACGGTATCAATAGGAAACTAATACAATACTCATTTTATTAGTTAAAATAAAAACATTCAGTTTGGTAGATAGATCTGAAATAAAAGCATTGGCATTAATCAATATCTATATCTTTCAAAGCACAGCTTGATTTGCTACTCTGGAAAATGAGGAAACCTTAATTTTGGAGGCCACAATAGGTTGAAAATAAGAGATTTTAATTTAAAAACATCAGCATTATATTTGCTTTCAATTCCATTCTAGTGAACTCTAGAATCAGCAAAGCCAAATCACTTCTTCAAAGAGACAAAACTCAGAAAAATTATTTTAACATGGTTGATATATGAGTGAAATGTTACATCAAGTAAAACACAGAAATCAAACTGACTACTTTAGTTACAAAAGATTATCTAACTAAATATTTTGCCTTGGTATTTAACTATATTTTCTGTGTATGTTTTCCTGCAATCAGATAAGTGTGGTTGAATGTGTGTATGTGTTTTTATATGCATATATTATTTTTCATAATAAGTTCAATATAGAATTAACATTTTTATTTCATTGAAATGACAGGTACTCCACAAGTATTTTCTATTGTTGGTTCAGTTCAGTTGCTCAGTCATGTTCGACTACTTATGACCCAATGAATCACAGCACGCCAGGCATCCCTGTCGATCACCATTTCCCGGAGTTCACTCAGACTCACGTCCATCGAGTCTGTGATGACATCCAGTCATCTCATCCTCGGATGTCCCCTTCTCCTCCTGCCCACAATACCTCCCAGCATCAGAGTCTTTTCCAATGGGTCAACACTTCGCATGAGGTGGCCAAAGTACTGGAGCTTCAGCTTTAGCATCATTCCTTCCAAAGAAATTCCAGGTTTGATCTCTTTCAGAATGGACTGGTTGGATCTCCTTGCAGTCCAAGGGACTCTCAAGAGTCTTCTCCAACATCACAGTTCAAAAGCATCAATTCTTCGGTGCTCAGTCTTCTTCACAGTCCAACTCTCACATCCATACCTGACCACTGGAAAAACCATACCCTTGACCAGACGGACCTTAGTCAGCAAAGTAATGTCTCTGCTCTTGAATATGCTATCTAGGTTGCTAATAGCTTTTCTTCCAAGGAGTAAGCGTCTTTTAA
>SJYQ01008209.1:0-61277 GCA_006410935.1 Redunca redunca
CCTTTCAAATAGTCTGCTGGGAACATAGTGTTAGTGGGAGCAAAGCAGAGGAGGAATGAATGTCCTCAGTGGTTGAAGCACCACCCCCTACAAACAATGCTCTTTGCCTGGTGGCATCATTCTCACCCAGGCCCCTCAGTGGCCCTATTGCTTTCTTTAATCCCCAGAAGTGGTTAGATAACCTGGGTCATACTGAGTGTTTCATCTTTAAAGTCACTGTCTTGAGTATTTTTGTCTTAAGCGGGGCTCCATGGAGACAGCAGGCCTTTCCCCAAAGGACTTGGTCTATATGGCTGGGATGGGGTCCAGGGAGTTCACTTGCTGTGACCTCCAGGCAGATAAGAACCAGGAGAAACTCTTCAGTGGTGCCCTGGGCTGACCAGGAACCTTATGGCTGAGCCTGCTTCCCCCTGCCCAGCTGGCCCCAGGGGCTTCTCACACCATCATCACCACTTGCCAACTTGGTCAATACCATCTCCTGCTACGGGGCCAACTACAAATTTCGTATGCTTTCCAGCATCTAAACCTCCGCACTCAGCAAATGTGATCATGGTGATAGTATAACCAGCAGTGCTAAGTATTAAAAATGCCTTCATGTTATTTTAGTATTTAATTTTGTAGAGGAAATGGAAAGAGAGCCCTGTGACTGTTTAAAAAAGAAGAAAAGAATAGGAGATGCTGGTTTTCACGGAAACCACTTAGAGCTTTTTCTTATCAGGAATGGTTGGTACTATTACATTTTTACAAAAGGCATAAACTCACACATGGTCTTATTTTGCAGCGAGTCAGTGGGAAGTGGCCTACAGTGGGTCGGCTACAGAGTACACTTTCACCCACTTGAAACCAGGCACTTTGTACAAACTCCGAGCATGCTGCATAAGTACTGGTGGACACAGTCAGGTTGGTTTTGTTTCGGTATAAAAGTAAACATCTTTGGTCAAATTCAGACAGCCTATCTGTAACATCAGAATAAATTTCTTTTAAAAAATATATCTTGATACTACAGCCTGCCATGGTATCACATCAGAGTTTTCTGAATTGTGCTTTAGAGGGTATAGAAAGATAGACCCAGATGATTCTCAACTGAATTGTGCTGCTTTCCAAGACTTGGGCATGACCACATCACTGTTGAAAATTGAAGGTGGTCTGCAATTTGCATTGGCTAACAAATATAGGGGTGAACCTCAGTTATCACAATGATAGAAAAGCTTAGAATTTAGAGCAAAAAGATACAACCTCCAGCTCAGCTTTGCTGTTACTTTGTCTGGCAGTTTTGTCAGAACGTGAGACACACCTTCCTCTTGATACTTTACTGCCATCTGCTGGAAAAGGATTGTAAAGCCACATATACCTAGGATAACTGAGCTGAATTGCATCTTCTGAGATTGCGCAGTGCCCAACCTGTACATCTGTGGGTAGCACCAGTTCTCTTGTTGTCTGCCTTTTTTTAAAATTGAAGTATGATTGACTTACAATATTATATGTTTCCTGTCACAATACAGTGAGTTAATATTTTTATACATCACAGAATGACCACCACCACCATTGTCTACAATTTATATGACCAACCATTCAACATGTCAGGAAACTTGGTTTCAACTTCACAGTGTTCTCATGTGCTCAAAACAACAAGTACACATGAAGTATTCAGGAAATGAGATTGTCATCTAAATGATGAACATTTAGAAAGTGAGTGAGAGGCAATATGGTAAAAATATGGTAAAAACCATTTTCATCATAGAGATATTTAGCATTGTGGTTTGGAAATCATTAGTACTGAGAGAGAGAGCGCGTGTGCAGAAGGAGGCTTATAGCCCTGTACTGGGCTGACTTTTCAAGAGAACACCTGCCAGTAGGTGCCAAGTTTCGCCAGTCAACCCACCTCTGACAACTGTCATATGTTTAGTTTCTTTTTCCCCAAGGACAGCAGTATTGTGAAGTCTAGACTGTAAATTTAGACAGAATTCTCAGGTTAAAAAAAAAGGTCCAGCTCAACGACATTTATACAGTGTCTCCGAGGGTGAGCCAGGTTGACCTCAGAGTCACAGGTGATTGGCGAGCTTCTCTTACACGCAAGGTGCTGCACAAGTCTGCACAAAGGCAGCGGTGCTCCTTGAATGTACAAACACATCCCTGCACCGCATTTCCTCGAGGAGGATGAGGTTGGTTGAGTTGCGTATCTCTACCATGTTCCTCATATCTCAAAAAGGTGTCAGCTTCCATACCACCGGCCTTAGACAACCAGACCCTGCAAAAAAGAAGCCCTGATGATTTTAACGTTAGCAGAACCTGCTGGTTAATGTCACCCTCAGCTGACTTTATTTGCTTTTCTGCTCTGTATGTGGATGGTGGGCCATTTATGGCACTGTTTACAAACCTCATCCAGCTGTTGTTTCGTGTTCTCCTCTGTCCTCAGGAAGGGTCTGATTTTTAGTTTAAAGGGAAGTAACTGTGTGCTTGGGATACACAACAGTCAAAATGTCAGTCAGCAAATCTGACACCAGAAATAATTATTTTTACCAGTGCCATATGCATATGTCCGTACTCAAAACATACACAAATATACACATGCACTACACACTTAGAGACGAAGATCTTATTGCATTAGAAGTGTACACATTCAGTGTGTAACCCCCTCCTTGGCAGCGTTTGCTGGTATGGACTGGAATTTGCCTGGTATGTAGAGCTCTAAAAAATGCATAGTAACTAAGAGACGGTTCTCTTTGGTGTTTCTCCTGCAGTGTTCTGAAAGTCTCCCTGTTCGCACACTAAGCATTGCACCAGGTCAGTGTCGCCCACCGAGGGTTTTGGGTAGACCAAAGCACAAAGAAGTCCACTTAGAGTGGGGTGAGTGACCACATCTTCACGTCGCCAATTTGGACAATTGGAGGTTGAGTTTAAGACTTACTGCTTTGTAATTAAGTTTCAGGTCTTTCTTCTGAAAACCAGATTTGTGTCTATTGAAAATGTCCACATTCTGTTTAATGTACGTGGGCTTGGGTTTGTGAATGCCCAGCCCTATGGCCCACCCTCCTGTTCCTGATGGTGCCGCATGCACTGTTCACCCTCTGCCCTCAGAGGGCACTGTTCTAGAAAATGTTTCAGAGCAGGAATTCCTCAACTTTATTCATAAAATAAAAGTTGTGCTTAATAAAGAGGTTAAACCAAGAAACTGTTCATTAGGTAGCATCTGTATCCTCCTCACCTTTGCCACCCTGTCGAGTGTGGGTCCTGGTGTTTTACAGTCTCAGCTCAAGCTATGTTAGCATTTCCTGTCATATTAATATTTCTCAGCATGTAAAACTGCAAATATAAACCTGTAGAACTCTGTCAGACTATTGTTCCCCATCACTTAAAGTCTAAATTAAGATGTTATCCCAGTTTGGGGTTCTCTAACTTGACTTATTATGTCCTTTGGTTTCAGGTTAAAAAGAAGATTTTTCTCCCCTCTAATTCTTGCCTTTACCTTGCATTAGAATGTAAAGGAATTGCCTAAAAGTTCTCTGGTTTTGGAATCATTTTGTTCATATCATTACATGTACTTGCTTTGAAAAGTATGGATAACATCATTAAGAAACTTTCTTTTGTATCTCTTTCTCTTTTTGAAGTGGAGGTTCTTTTGTAAATATCAAGGACAGGCTACCTACATGATATTTTGCAAACGTCATAGAATGTAAGGTGTGACAGGGCCAACCAGAAATAATAAAAATGTTCTAAAATGAACAACGTTCTCCATTCCCAGACGTTCCTGCCTCTGAAAGTGGCTGTGAGGTCTCGGAGTACAGCGTGGAGATGACAGAACCGGAGGATGTAGCTTCGGAGGTGTACCATGGGCCAGAGCTCGAGTGCACCGTGGGCAACCTGCTTCCAGGAACCATGTATCGCTTCAGGGTGCGGGCTCTGAATGACGGAGGGGTGAGTGCATGCTTATCACCGCAAAAACATGGGCTCCTGGCACTTCCATTTCCACCCACCTAAAATTCCTCATCTGTATCTGTCCAACCATGACAACCATTAAAGAACTGTATGTAAAATCTTATTTCTGAAGAAATCCTGCTTTGGTTTCACATAGACCCAGCATTGGAAATTTTGATTCTTTTGTCCCCCTGTTAAGACAGAGCTCAAAGTTAGTAAGGACTTTACCGTTTAGATGCCTTTTGGTGGTTTCTTAAAATAATTTCCTAGTTTCTCATCGATTATATAAACCACTTATGAAAAATTAGAACTACATAATATTCCTTTACCATGTTGTCTAAATTACTCAGCAATGTCTTAGGTCAGTTTTTAAAACTCCGTTGGGGTATAGGCTAGGGAGACCAGCTTATTTGTTTTTTCTTTATTTCATAGAACTCTCTGGTCCTTTCTAGTACTCCATTTGAAGTTGTTGAGGTGGGCTATTCAAGATTGAAAGGGTCTGACTATATGCACAAAGGTGATTGGTTTTTTTAATTGCAGAGTGATGTGGATTCATAATGAGAATAAAGTGACCCAGAAACTATAGGGCTTTTTGGTGTGTCACAGATGGGCAGAAATGTAAAAGAAGGTGGAAAGGCGTGGGTAGGGCAAATTGCTGCTAATGCCCTACAGAGAGCCAGTGAAGTGTATAAATGCATTCTGTACAAATAAATAGATGTAATTAATCAATGAGATTTTTATAAGAAAGAAAAAGCCAAACTGACAGTGACCGGAAGTTGGCGATGACTTTTCTAGTTCTTGGTGTTCATTCATGCCTTTCAGAAGTGAAGTGTTTTTGTCTTTAGTCCGTTTCGAGTTAGCCAGGCCTAAGTTTGAAAACATTTGGTCTGAAGTAGGATCACAAACCTTAAACAAGAGCTGGATCTCTTCTAATTCACCAGTAGGAAAGAATTTAATTTAAATTCTTAATTAATTCTTAAATTAATTAAATTTAAATTTAAAAAAACCCACACACAAAACTAGACATTAAAATGTATTGGTGAGAAGAAAGCTTCTGTACCCTGACTTTCTACAGTAAAAAGAGGATGGATGGTAATAGTCACCCATGCTGCAGATGAAACCCTGGTGCTTTCCCCCTCATCTTTTGAAGAAGATATTTGCCATGATAAAGACACATGTGCAACTGAACTGATTGAGGTTTACTTTCTCCTTTTACTAATTTGTCATTTAAAGAAACTATCTCAGCCTTATTTTTAAATCCTGTTATATTGAAATTTAACCATATGTTTGACTTGTCCTCTTCTGTGGTCTATTCCAGACAGTTTCTCCCCCACCTTCAGTATATTTGCAAGTTATATTAGAAAATGTGAAAGACTTTTTTTCTTTATGTTTTTACCCCATTTTGAAAAACACAGTCATATTCCTCATTCAGTTCAGTTCAGTTCAGTCGCTCAGTTGTGTCCAACTCTTTGCGACCCCATGAATCACAGCACACCAGGCCTCCCTGTTCATCAGCAACTCCCAGAGTCTACTCAGACTCACGTCCATCAAGTCGGTGATGCCATCCAGCCATCTCATCCTCTGTCATCCCCCTTCTCCTCCTGCCCCCAATCCCTCCCAGCATCAGGGTCTTTTCCAATGAGTCAACTCTTCACATGAGGTGGCCAGAGTATTGGAGTTTCAGCGTTAGCATCAGTCCTTCCAATGAACACCCAGGACTAGCCTCCTTTAGGATGGACTGGTTGGACTTCCTCATTAGCCTGAAAATTACTTTACTCTTTGCCCCAGTTCTTTTAAGTACCACGTATTCCATCTTAACGTGGTGGTTCTGGTCCTCTCGATGTGTTTTACATCTGTAGTGATGATTGTCTCTGAGCAGTGTGACCACTGATGGTGGGAGGAGGAGAGAATGCAGTATAAACCTTCACATAGTTGAGATGGTGAGCATGCCAAGGAAACATTAACAGAACTGTTGGCTTCAAATTGGAAAATACCAGTGACTAGAAGAAATACTCAAAATTTGATAACCAACAATTCCACACAGATTTTTATGCTTTAAAAATTAAACTACAGTGTGCATCTGACTTGGTTTACTTTGAAGTGCCCTGAAAACTTGAAGCACAATGCTGTGATGTAGCAAAAGTCAGCATTTTTTATTTCTTAGGTCACAGCAAAAATGTATAATAAACCAACTTTCTAATCCTTTTGAATTAAAAAAATAATTATATATATATATATAAAATAGACATTTACCAGTCACGTAATGCATGTGGGAAGAAAATCTACTCATGTAATTGAAAGTGAACACCATTAGGTAATGCTTTTAATCAGTTGTTTTGTTGAAACCATTAGCCTAGCCCTTGTTTGGTTATAAGCTTGTGTTGTGTGCACGCACATCCCTAACACACCCCTACAAGCACATGTGTGTTTCTCTCTTGCAGTATGGTCCCTATTCTGATGTCTCAGAAATTACCACTGCTGCAGGGCCTCCTGGACAGTGCAAAGCACCTTGTATCTCTTTTACGCCTGATGGATGTGTCCTAGTGAGCTGGGAGGTAAGTCAGGCACATGTTCTGCATTACTTTGTTTTTTCTACTTTATCTGTTCCCCAGTGCAAGGTACAAGGGATCTACAAAGCTAAAATTCACATGTAGGTAGGTGATTCTTACAGTCATTTGCCTTAGTGCTTGCCAGGAGTTATGGAAATTTTACCACTGATCCAAATTAAGAGGAAATTGAGTATCTTTTTCATGCTTTTCTTTTACATGTATTTCAAATATTCTGAGGCATCTTGCTCTTTTTTTTTTTCTTTTTGGTATAATTAGTTGAACACAAACATCATAGGATTTTCTTCTCAATGAAATTAAATTTCTGAATTTTCCAGAGTCCTGAAAGCTCTGGTGCTGACATCTCAGAGTACAGGTTGGAGTGGGGAGAAGATGAAGAATCCTTAGAACTCGTTTATCATGGGACAGATACCGGCTTCGAAATGAGGGACCTGTTACCTGCTGCACAGTATTGCTGTCGATTACAGGTAGGCTGATACTATGCGGCCGTTACTCGCAAATACTGGTGTTCCCTGAAAGACTCTTTGGGAAACTTACTCAAAGGCTCATGATGGAGGACATCAGGAAGGGTGTTATGAGAAAAAGAGTAAATAAAAATAGATGCAATCGTTTTGGCATTTTACAGTTCATTTTTGCTTCTCTGAGAGGTCCTGAAACATGGGAACAAAATCCGAATCATCTCCACTGTACTCACCGCCCTTGCATTGTGTTTGCTGGTTAATTCATTGAATACAGGATCAAGTCCAAGGCAAAGTGAGCACAGCTCCCTAGGGAAGATGCCTTTTGTCTGAATTTTCCGAGATGCACATTTCGCTGAGAAAGCCAGTTAGCCAAAAGGCAGAAAACCTTTAAAACTTCCATTCCAGATGTTAACTGGAGCCAGAAACAAGCAAGTAGAGTAGTTCGGACGGTCTGCATTTGATGACAGGACCCACCTCCCACCCCTCAGTGACCACTAACAAGGTCTGGCTATCTGTAAGCTTCCACTTGGGTGTCCAAAGAGAATAACACAAAGAATAGTCAGCTCCTAGCCTAACCCCCAAGAGTGACAGTAGTCATAGGCTTACTTTCATTTTATTGACTTGGGTAAATATTTTCTTTTCCCTTTGTAAAGCCTTATTGTCTTGAGAAAACAGGGTTCTTTGTTCATTTATTTCCATTTGTTCAGTAACATTTGAGCACTGCTTTGTGCCAACCTCAAAGAATGATCAGGATGACCAAAAGGAGAGATAACAAAGAATTATATTTTCACACGTGTTTGGATTTAAATAAAGAAGCAAAGATGCCAGGTTTAGGTTTCCATCTGATTTAAGTCATGGATCATATTGTTTATTACACTTCCATTTACTCCAGTGTCTCTGGCCTCTTCGGAGAAACTAGTCCCTTCTTAAGTTAACTTTGGGCTTCCCAAGTAGCTCAGTGGTAAAGAATCCGCCTGAAGTGAGGAGATAGATCCAACCCCGAGTCAGGTAGATCCCCTGGAGAAGGAAATGGCAACCCACCAGCTCTACTACTCTTGCCTGCAGAATCCCGAGGACAGAGCCTGGTGGGCTACAGTCCATGGAGGTAGCAAAGAGTTGGACACAACTTAGTAACTGCTCATGAACACACACAAGTTAACTTTCCAGATCAGCAGAAGCTTTTCTGTTAAATTCTGAAGGCTGTTTTATCATAAACATTTCTAGTTAAGCTCTCTTGTTATGCACACCTCAGATGGAGGGCCTGGGACATAATTAACCCTTCATCAGTGAGTCAGGGTCACAGCACATTATCTGAGCTTTATAATAACAATGCTGAGTCATTGGGGAAAGGTTGAATTATGTGCTACACTCCTGTTTTTGGAACAAGGCAGGATATAAATAAAAACTCTTTGCCATTACAGGAAAGAACTTCAATCCAACCTGTTTTTGAGTTTTGGTCTCTCTTTAAAATGTTCTATTTCCTTTCTTTCTTTCGGGCTTTTTGTTGTTACTTAGCATTAACACCCCAAAATTGCATTTTAAAGATACATTGGTAAGAATAGAACCTGCGTAATAATCTTGCCTCCCTGTTTCAACAGTAGTATTTTCAAACTTATTTGTTTGAAAATACTTGTTTGTCATAAAATGAGTCAGACACTATAAAGGGGATAGTACTCTCAAGACCACACTTGGCTATGCTAAAGAAGTGTTGCCAGGAAAAAGTCTCCTCATCTTATATTAATTTCTTGATACCTGTGAACCTAATCTGAATTATTTTTATTTGATATTACTACAAAGTCAGGTTAAAGCCTGAATATTCTTTTAAATATTTGGTGCTTTAAAAATTAAATCACTGTAATATGTATATAGTATCATATAAAAATTGGATGGAAGTATTATTTATTTTGTGCAGGAATTTTTGAGTTTTTATATTCTTCCTTAGGAATGCTTCAGTTAACATGTACCCAAATAATTCTTGGGTACATATGCTTCCATGAGGCATATTGTATATTTTACACATACTCTTAAATATTAGTAAGATTCTTTAAAATGGTTTACTTTGAAATTTGATAATAATAAGAGATATAGCTCAAGAAAGCATTTTCCATAGTATAAGGCTAGTAAAAGAAATTTGGGTCTTAAGTAAGATCCTGGAATATAAAAAGAACATTATTAGAAACTGGTAAGATTTGAATCTAACTACATAAGATCTATACATTGTTAATACTATTGTATCTCCTGGTTTTGATCATTGTTTTATAGTAATATATGCTTCCCAGGTGGTGCAGTTGGTAAAAAAATCTGCCTTCCAATGCAGGAGACGCAAGAGACTTGGGTTTGATATCTGGGTCAGGAAGATCCATCCCCCGGAGAAGGAAATGGCAACCCACTCCAGTATTCTTGCCTGGAAAATCCCATGGACAGAGGAACCTGGTGGGCTATAGTCCATGGGGTTGCAAAGAGTCAGACATGACTGATAGTTATGATATAAATGCAGATTTTAAGAATTACAAAACTGATAGTATACTTTCTTGATTTTTGTAGAGATCACCAATGTAGTACGGCTGATATCAGTTATTTAATTAAAATCTGTGTTTTTTCCTCTGGATCCTTCATATCCCCTTAGCCCTTATTAAATCACTCAACACAAATGCACATATTTGACAAAGTAATGAGTCAAGAATCATTACTGAAGACCTCAATTAACACCAGTAAGGAGGTTTGTAAGAACAGAGTAAGAAGATGGAACTCAGATACAGAGTAAAATAAATAAGAAAATGTTAATTTTAAAAATAATGGAGAAAATGAATAATAAAGTACATTAATAACATGAAAAGGAAAAAGGGTAATAAAATACTTAGTGCTGAATTTTTCATTATACTATGAGATTGTAAAGAAATCAATAATTCAGCCTTAAGTGTATATTAGATTTATATAGTCATAATTATGTGAGATATAAATATTTTGAAAGTTTGAAACAAATTTTGACCTTGATTTCCCTGTAGACCATTTGCTTAATTCTTACCTTTAACAAAGAGTTTTTCTCTTTTCTCCCCCACTCCACCCAGAGATCATCATCATTGCCATCATATTCCCTCAGGTTAGTTATTAATGGTAGTCAGTTAAAGATAGGAGTATTTAAGAAACTCCTTATGGTTTCTAGACTCAGACCAGCACAGCATCTCAGTTCTATTCTTGTAGGTAGCAGAAAATAATTTCTTTCCATGGGCACTTGAGTCAGTAGCCAGCTGTAGGAGTCTAAGACAAACAGGTCAGCCTCCCATTCAGCCACTACTGCTGTTATCTCTCTTGATCACTGTCTAGGAATTTCCTTTTATTAAAAATAAATTATACACACACACACATACATATATACACACATACACACATATTTACATCACATACACACATACGTATATGTTTGTGTGTGTGTGTGTGTGTGTGTGTGTGTATATGTATATATATATATTTATGCTTCCCTGGTGGCTCCGTGGTAAAGAATCCACCTGCCAATTCAGGAGATGCAGGAGACATGGGTTCAATCCCTGGGTCAGGAAGATCCCCTGGAGAAAGAAATGGCAACCCACTCCAGTATTCCTGCCTGGGAAATCCCACGGACAGAGGAGCCTGGTGGGCTACAGTCCATTGGGATGCCAAGAGTGGGACATGACTGATAGTTATATAAAGTATTAATATTAGGGGAAGCAAAATGAGAAATATATGCACTATTTTTGCAACTTTTCTTTAAGTCTAAAATTAGTTCAGTGTATTTTGTTGTTGTCTTGTTTTAAGAAAATTGCTTTAGGAAAATTTAGGAAACTAGGAAAATTGCTATTGCTATTTTGTTCTTGATTTTCCTAGTGAGAAGGAGGGAAGTGAAGCACTGACCATTGGCTTAATACTCTGCCAGGATTTTTCATGTTAACAAATTTAATCTTTAAAATAACTGTATAAATTATGTTACTATGCCCATTTTATATCTGAGGAACCAGACTCAGAAACATTAATTTGCCTAAAATCACACAGTTAGTAAGTAATGAAATCAAGATATGAACAAAGCTCCAACTCTAAAAGCTATATTCTTTTCCTTGTATTACATAGTTGTTAAAACCTTAGTTAATAGTATCTTATTTTTCTGCCCCTGTGATAAGTTTGTACGCCCCAAAATATCTAAATATATACTCTTAATTTTGACATAAATATTCTACCAAAAAGAAAGTTGGTGTTGTCATGAAATAGGACTAGATGTAAAAAATTTATTACAGAAGGGTTTCAAAAGCGATTTGATAGCAAATGAATGCTCTTAACTTGCTTCTTTGGAATGAATGATAACACACAAGCATTGTAGTGAACCTTTGATATAAGAACTCAGATGACTTTCCTTTTGGTTTATCATTTGTCCTCATAAGGTCTCCTGAGAAGTAAACTAGGTTTTTGAGTACTTTCACTTTTGTCAAGAGGTTGCCAAGTGTTTTTGTAAGGGGAAAAAAATATTGTTAATGATGTTTATTGAGCATCTGCTTTGTATCAGGTACTGTTCTGGTTGCTAGGGCTACAGCAGTGAAGCAGACAACCTTGCCCTCATGGAACTTACATTTTAATCAAGGGAGAAATTAAATGAAATATATACTATGTTGGTGATAAATGCTATAATGAAAATAAAAGCAAAGAAGGGAAATAAATGAGAAGGATCGTGGGGGTTGGGGTGGGAGTAACTACAAGTTTAAATGTGGTGTTCAGAGAGGTCTCTCTGCAAAGGGCAAAATTTGAGAGAAGCCTGAGTACCTGACTGAATGGGCTATGCAGGTGTCAGGGAGAGAGCTTTGTGGAGAAGGGGCAGCGAGTTGCAAAGGCCCTGCGGTGAGCAAGCTCGGTGTCCCTGTGAAACAGCAAGAAAGCCAGTGTGGCTGGAGCAGAGGGAGTGAAGGAGGAAGCAGCAGACAGTGAAGGCAGAATGGTTCTGGGTTCTTGGGGAAGGCGGTGGTGGTGAACAGATCGGATAGACAGTCGTGAGAACTTTGACGTTACCTGTGTATCTGCTGGGAGAACGGAGAAGGGACAGTGGTTGTTACAGACTGTGGGGCGTGGGCTGACGTAAATACCAGTTAGGAGGTCACTACAGTCACCAGATGTGAGAGAGTGTAGTCAGATTAGAATGGTAAAGGGTGTGCTGATGGCTTGGCCAGGGGTATGAGAGAAAGAAAGATGCCCAGCAGTGATTCACAGATATGGAACAAACAACCTGAAGGCTGGGGAAACCACGGGCGGTACAGTGGGGGTAGAAGGAAGGATGAGGAAGAATGGGGTGGACACCGTTTTGGAACTGTGTAGACACTTGAGTCTGAGGTGCCTATTTGACATTTAAATGGAGATATTCAGTGGGCAATTGAATACACTGGGCTGGCATTTAGGGAAGAGGTCTGGACTGTACACAGAAATTTGGGTGTAGGGATAAATGGCCTTTGCCCTGAGACAAGGTGAGATGTCCAGGAGTTTAAGCAGAAGAAGTACGAGGTGTGCAAGGCCTGGCGCCTGGTTTCCTCCAGGGCTGAGAGATCCTGGTAATGAGTCGCAGGTCGCAGAGGTGACTGAGAAGCAGAGCAGGTACGTAGAAACAAGAGGACGGCCCCAGAGACTGAACGCGTGAGTATCTGAATGATGAGTGATCAGGTGTCAGCAGCGACACTCAGAGTCAGGGGAGAGCAGAGCACTGACTTCAGATGTGAATTTCGCATTCACATGGAAAACAATGAATACTTTTCTAAAATTCCTATACTTCTTTCAGAGCAGCACTTGAGTTAAAAGTCAGGTTACTGGATTTTGATCCCAGCTTGGCATCTGAATCTTGGGCTTGAGTTGTTTGATCTGACTTTGAGTTCCCTCTTCTCTGAAAGGCAGATAAATCTGAGGCAAGGCCATACCACCCTGAGCGCACCCGATCTCATCTGAAAGGCAGATAAGAATAGCTTCCATGAATTATCTACCTCAGACAGTTATTGTGAAGATGGCACAAGAGTACACAAAGTGAAGTGGGCTATGCAAATATGAAGTGTTATTTTTAAATGATCTTTCATAAGAAACAATGGCAACATTATCTTTTATTAGCAGAAAAGGTGTGATTGATATCTTTTGGAAAGTGGTTATCAATATGAACACTGTGGAGGATTTGTCTCCACCTACATTTCTGGCAGCCATTGTGTTACTTTAGACTCAGCAGCACCTAGTGTGGAGGCATTAGTAGGTGCTCATGAAGTAATGGGGACATTGTCTCGCTCTTCTGTGTTTCAGGCTGTTAATCAAGCTGGAGCGGGACCGTCCAGTGAGCTTGTCCTTTGCCAGACACCAGCATCTGCCCCTGACCCTGTCTCCACTCTGTGTGTCCTGGAGGAGGAGACCCTCAATGCCTATCCCGATTCGCCTTCTGTGTGCCTTGTACTGAACTGGGAAGAGCCGTGCAATAATGGATCTGAAATCCTTGCTTACAACATAGATCTTGGAGATACTAGCATCACCGTGGGCAATACCACCACCCACGTTATGAAAGACCTCCTTCCAGAAACCACCTACCGGTAAGTGCAGGAAAGTTGAAATACAGCTGCATGGACACATACATCAGTGCGTAGGGCTACAGAACCTTCGGGTCCTAAAGGCCAAATGGGTGAATTCTAGTCATTCTTAATGCATTTAAGAGTACTAAATGCAAATACATCTCAAAAACTTGTATTGCTTTTTTACTTTATGAGTCAGTTACAATTTGATATAATTCCTAACCCTTGAGGGGACATTTCACCAACCATTTTAAGTCAATTCCTCCTCCTTGGTTTTTGATAAACTGGTTTTCTTGGTGTTTTTCCTCTGTCTCATCACTCTGCTACACCCTCTGTCTGCACCTCTGGAGCAGGGCTCTGCCATTCTGCTGATCCCCTCAAAGCAGACACACTGTTACAGAGCATCTGTGATGGATCTTTTATTCAGGATTGCGTGAGTAGCCAGAGAAAAGACACGATATCACACTCCACCCAGCAAAACTCAGTTAGCACCTGCGTTCTTCCTTTCCCTCAGCGTTCCTGTCGAGGAGCCAGCGCTTCACCGTCCCCTGTACACCTTTTTCTCAACATGGCCTCTTGAGGTTTCAAGACATTCAGTTCTGTCTCCAAGGGCTTCCCAGGTGGTGCTAGTGGTAAAGAACCTGCCTGCCAGTGCAGGAGACATAAGAGACCCAGGTTCAGTCCCTGGGCGGGGAAGACCCCTGGAGGGGGAAATGGCAACCCACCCCAGTATCCTCGCCTGGGAAACCCCATGGACAGGGGAGCCTGGTGGGCCACTGTCTATGGGGTTGCACAGAGTCGTTCACTACTGAAGCGACTTAGCACGCATGCACCAAGCTGCTATAGCTGGGAGACCAAAAGTTCAGGATTAGCATTAGAGGAGTGCAGGAACCATCCATTATTCCAGTGCCTTTTCAGGGTGTCTTCCTTTGTCAAGTTCAGTGGCTTATTAAGGAGGTGAAGCAGAGCCTGATTCAGAAACAGATCCTTAGCTGTGTCTTCAGTCAAATTAAGCTTTTGGTGTTTCAGCGTCCACAGCATGAGGAGAACAAGATCACTTCAAAAGCATGTTGTAAGGAGTAAGCAAATGAATATTAAATGCTTATGTAGAGTCCAGCAATCCATAGCAAGTGCACAGTAAACATGCACTGTAGTTTTTATTGTTATCAAGATCTTCACCCAAAAAACTGGTTCTTCTTGAAGTAGGGCAGGAGAATGCAAACAGGTAATTTTACTGCTAAAAAAACGGTTTACCACTTATTTTTTTTTTCCTGCAGTGTTTTCTAATGTTATAGTCTGATAGACTACCTTTTTCATACCCAGAAGCTGAAGGAAAAAAAAACAGTTTATCAGCTGTGATACCAAAAGTTCCAACCTGCGAACATCTTATCCCTACTTTCCCTGTCTTCCCAAGTCTTGTGTGGATAATTCATATGAGTGCATTCATTTTCCTTTTCCAAGTGATGCCAGCAATTTGTTTACTCTCTCATTCTTTTCAGAGATCCTTCTTGGGCACAGACCCACTGTGCACTGTTTGTCTATGAAACAGTGATGAACACCATCCTTGCCCTCAGAGCACTCAAGGAATTGGGACACTTACACAGCAACCTAAGATAGAAGGTGCTTATGACCTCACAGGCTGAAAATGACACTATACAGAGTCCTTTTGGCATTTCAGAAAGGTCAAGACCCAGGGTTCAGAATGGTCAGGATGGTTTAAAGTGGGAATCAAGTTAGAAATAACTTAAATAAAAGAGGTATGACTTACATAGCTGAAGAGACAGGCCCCAAGGGCATTTTTCATTTTTAGCAACTTATCCAGTCTCAGAAAACCACCCTCCACCTTTATATGCTAACCAAATACTGACTGTTGTGTCCAAAGCACTCTAATTGGAAATCAGAGGTGATTAAACCCAGACCTTGACCTCAGGGACATTCCCCAGTGATGATGCTCTATGGAGACCTGACCATGAGGTATATCTCTGGGGAAAAATGAGCAAGTGAATGTCATCCCCTAACTGTTTCTCAGAGACCGCATGTCCAGAATATTGCCTGATTTGGACCCTCAGGCCAGAAAACCTATGAAGAAGACACTGGAAGGTCTCACGTCTGCTGTGAGACCCGCAGTCCATGTCTATGCCAGAATGGACGCAGATCCTCAGGTCAGTCCTCTGATCATTCAGGTCAGCAATCATAAAGGGCTTGTAGGACAAGGTTCCAGCCCAAGAATTTTGCCTCTTCCTCCCATTATGCATACCTTAAAGGTAGTGTAAACAATTATAAAACTTTAGGGGTTTTAGAAAGTTGATATTGGAGGAATGCTGATATTTATTAGTCAACATGTAGTCAAACGACTTCAAGAAAGAAATCTAGAAATCAAAAGTTCAAATGAAGAAAACTGATGTAGGGGATCTTTGTTCATTGATGAAATGCCAATTATAGTGGAAATTATCAAGAATATATTCCATATAAGTGGTTGGTTAAAGACATGTTAAAAAGTCCCTAACTCTTTTCAGTATTAATATACAAGGCTAGTATACTGAGCTGAATGTGGAAAGTCACACTGGGAGGATGTCACCTCTTAACCTTACAGGGCAGCTTGGAAGACACTGTTTCAGACAGATTGCATGAAAAATGCACACCTTTAGAAAAGACGAATCTTTGGCCTTAAGTCATATTGTGTGTTCTTGACCAAAAAAAAAAAAAAAAAAAGATTTAGTTGAAATATTTGCTGGCCAATCAATAAATAAAATGGATGTTTCACATTTAAGATATTAAAATTAATATTCACATTTAAGATCATCATTTGTCCAACTTAAGGAATTTTGTTTCTATAATACTTTATTGGATTCTCTATAGTAGAATTCCAAACAGCCCATAGTCTTGTTCTTTTATGGTTCAAAAACATGAGATCGTAGTAATTGTGGTGAAATACAAAATGAGTATTTCAGGGAACTGAGGGTATAATTTTAGTCCAATCACCTTTTTTTGTCCCACAAATTGGTCAAAATATAAGTGAACAGATCATGATGTTCTAGATAAAAATGTGGAATGAAACAGGCTATGGGGCTTGGATAAAAAAAGACTTGTTGCTTTTAATTTTTTTTTTTAACCTTTAGCAGTTACACATTGTTCTCACATGGAGTTTATTCTTTCTCTCTCTTGCTGGGACAGAAATGTTCACTTCTCCAGCCAACCTATTGACACTAAAATGGATCTATCCTTTCTCTACCGGTGCTTGCCAGACTGTCCACTGGCTTACTAACAACCTATATAAAATTCGGTGGGAATCACAGTGAGATTTTTTAAAGGCACTACTTTTAAGTTTAAAATTGAGTTTGTGTTTTGATTTGAGGAGGGAAAAAACATTAGAGAAAAAAGAAAAAAAAAAAGGGATGTAGCTTTCTTTTGCATGCTCCAGCCACTATAGGCTTTGTGAGCTGAGACAAGATCTCCTGGTGTTACCCTTCTGTGGAGCCCTGGCGTGAATATCTCCAGTGATGAAGCAGTGTCTTCAGCTTCAGCTTCTCCTCACCAAGCAGTTCAACTGTTTCTGTAGAGTTTCCCATATACTTTGTTAAAACCTGAGCTGAAATCTACTAAAATCAACTGAGTTGATCCTGGGCTTTCTTCTAGAACAGTGATACTCAAAGCATCAGTATTAAGTGTAACTTATCAGGCCCTAATGGGAACGCCTCAGAGAAGGCAATGGCACCCCACTCCAGTACTCTTGCCTGGAAAATCCCATGGGCGGAGGAGCCTGGTAGGCTGCAGTCCATGGGGTCACTAAGAGTCGGACACGACCGAGTGACTTCACTTTCACTTTTCACTTCCATGCATTGGAGAAGGAAATGGCAACCCACTCCAGTGTTCTTGCCTAGAGAGTCCCAGGGACGGAGGAGCCTGGTGGGCTGCCGTCTATGGGGTCGCACAGAGTTGGACACGACCGAAGCAACTTAGCAGCAGCAGCGGAAACCCCTGGAGTCAGAAATCTCAGGATAGGGCCCAGCACTCTGTGCTTTAATTAGCCCCATAGGAGATTTTGTTGCCTGTTAAAAGTTTGGGAGGGCTCAGTGGCTCAGCAGTGAAGAATCTACCTGAAATTCAGGAGACGCGGGTTCGATCCCTGGGTCTGGAAGATCCCCTGGAAAAAGGAATGGTAACCCACTCTAGTATTCTTGCCTGGAGAATCCCATGGACAAAGGTGCCTGGCAGGCTCTAGTCCATGGGATCACAAAGAGTCGGACATGACTGAAGCGACTTAGCACGCACACACACAAAAGTTTGAGAACTTTGCCCTAGAGCAGTGATTCTAAGTTTCACATGGAGAGGTTTTGCAAAATACAGACGTCTGAGCCCCACCCCTATGGCCTAGACATCATTAGCTTATTATGTCAGCTGTCTCCTACTTAACCATCTTCACTTCGTTCAAATCTGTCTTCACTGGCAGGAGTTTCTATAACCCCTTCCAACCTCTTCTTTGGGTGATTTCTGTTTCTTAATGGCCTCTTTAATGAGCAGTGTGCTCACCTCCAGGAATAGTGTGGCTGGCTCAGAGCAGAACAAGATTGTCACCTTCTTTGTTCTCCATAGTGAGCAGTTGGTAAGGTTGCTTAAGATCACTTTTTTTGGCAACCTGTCTGACTCATGTTGAACTGGCAAATGGCTAAAACTTAAGGTATATTTGTTTGCTCTTTTTGCTAGGTAAAATGGGGGTGAAAATAACATTTTCTGAGTCCTTGTATGTCAAGCACTACATTAGCCTGTCAAAAAGTGAATCCTGAGTCATTTCATTCCAACAAGATGAAGTAAGCTTTTTTAGGAGACAAGCTCAGAGTAATTCAAAAGTAGTGCACTCGAGTCAGACAGCCTTGACATCAATCCTGGGTCTCTCACTTGTTGCCTCTGTGACCTCTGGCACAGAGGTCTCTGTATCTCTCTAAGCTCTTTGTATCTCAGTCTTCTGATCTATAAAATGGGGATGATTACTTTAACTAGCCAATAGGGTTATTTTTTAGACTTCAGTACCTTGTGAAGGACCTGACACATAAGTTCTCAATAAATTTTCTGTTGCTAATGTTTGGAAGGGAAGAAATGAGCTGGCAGGTGGGTTATGACCTGATTACAGGTAGAAATGTGTGGAAAACTGGCATTGTCCTTCAAGCCATGGGAGACATTTAAGATTTCTTTCCTACAGAGGCAGGGCATGAAAAAAAAAACAACTCCAAGTGCCTGGTATCCAAGGAGCTATCAGAAGGAGATAGGTTGAAGGGAGGAATGACTGACCCAGCAAACGTTACCCTTCCCAGCAACCTTCTCCAAATAACTTTACTCTGAACCCATCTTTTTCCTAAAGAGGTTTCCTGTATTTACGCTACTATTTAATATTTCCTCAGAGGTCTACTCTTTAATATTTTTCTCTTCTTAATTAGATTATTAGGTAGTAGACTGGTGGGATTGGGTAGCGTACAAAGCCTATCTTTTGCTTCTTAGGCCTCTCTTACCCATAACTCTTCAATGGAGGAAGAGGGGTGCCATCCTCACTGTCCCCTCCTTCCTACTCTCAACACATCCTGAGAACTAGGATGGCTGACTGAGAAGTCACCTTCTCCAGTTTTCAAAGTCATTCTTCTTTTGACATAATGTAATGCCACTTGAGAAAAAGAGAGAGAGAGAGAGTGTGGGTGTATAAAATACATCATGTTACACTGTGATCTTCTGAAGCAGTAATGTATTTGAGATCTAAAAGTAGCAGATATTTTAATAATGAAAGTCCAGTCAAAATTTATAAAGAATATACTTCTTAATTTGATTTTATTGAATCAGTATTATCAGTATACTGATGGATATTGCAAACTCCTGGACACTTGAAGAGATTTTTCACATTGATGCAGATGGCCAAGACAGAGCTTCTCAGAGTTAAATCACTTCCCTGCATTAGAAAGAAAACTTCCATTTCCCTTGTACTTAACTTTGCAGAGCTTAAGATTTCAGAAACTGACATACATTGCATGTTTGGGGGCGGGGGGGAGCTATAGATCTTATCTAAATGTCAAGATTAACTTGTTACTTCAGTGAGAAAGAGAACATCTCAAGTTTGGGTTTGGGATAGACTAATTAATTTAATAGAACTTGAAAATCAGTTTTTTCTGAGGTTAATTCTTAGAATTGTTCCTCAAGATTGTATTTGGTTCCATCCATCCTAGGTGAGTTGTCACTGGAATTAGAAAATTATTTTCATACACTGCATTTTCATCACAAAACACCAGAAATATTAGCTCCCTTAGTCCTTGTTCAGTTTTCTCAGCCTTCTACTCAGAGTTTTTAATATTTTTACCAATTGCAAGAAGACATGGCTTCATTTGATCAAGTACTCGGTTCTATTTCAGTTTTGAGTGTCACTTCATCCTTAAAACTAATTAACATTAGGTCAGTGCATCAGCCACAGGGGAAAATGTTTTCCATGCATTTTTACCGAAAACATTTTGTTCCTTGAATAAATTGAAGCAAATATTTTAAAATCTGGGTAGTTCGGTGGTGCTGCGTGTATGTATGTTAGTTCCTCAGTTGTGTCTGATTCTCTGTGACCCCATGGACTGTAGCCCACCAGGCTTCTTTTCCCATGGGATTTCCCAGGCAAGACTACTTCAGTGGGTTGCCATTCCCTTCTCCAGTGGTTCTTCCTGACCCAGGGATCAAACCTAAGTTTCCCGCATTGTAAGCAGATACTTTACCACCTGAGCCACCTTGGGGCACTAGTGGTAAAGAACACACTGCCATTGCAAAAGGCATAAGAGATATGGGTTTGATCCCTGGGTCAGGAAGATCTCCTGGGGGAGGTCATGGCAACCTACTCCAGTACTCTTGCCTGGGGAATCCCATAGACAGAGGAGCCTGCAGTCCATAGGGTTGCAAAGAGTCCTGACGCGACTGGAGCAACTTAGCACACACACACACAGTTCATTCCAAGGCCAAAAGTTTTAATAATGTGACTGGAGCAACTTAGCACACACACACACAGTTCATTACAAGGCCAAAAGTTTTAATAATGTGAAAGGAAATTTGACTGTTCTAAATGTCTGTTTCATTGGCAAAAGGCAGTTGTTGTTGAATTGAAAGTGTGGTTCGAATTAAAATTATCTTTTGGTTGGACGAAGCTGTGTTAGGTTCAAGTTATACCTAGAGGGAACGGTGTGTAAATACATGAAGACTTTGAGTCTAGAAAGACCAGCTTCACACCCAGATCTGACCTGTATCTGCTGTGAGGATTAATGCAAATGTCTGAACCTAGCTGGCTGCAGTTTCTGCTCTTGTGAAATAGACAAAGGGTCAGGGTAGAAATTAGTGATAGTATTGCACATATCAAATCTAGACTTCAGCACCTACTAGCTACTGTATCATTTGAGTTAAGTTATTTAACTGAAGTTTCCTCATCTCTAAAAGCAAGAGAAACAGTCATCTCACCACATCTGTGGTCTGGAAGGCCAACTGAACTGTGCCATTTTATACACGGGACTTGAGCATCCATGGATTTTAGTAACGCTGGGGGTCCTGAGACCAGCCCTCCACGGGTACCCAGGGACAACTGACTCCATAGCACAGACCCTTTAACAGAGCAAAGTTCTCGGTGTTGTTGTTGCAGAGGTTATTGTTAACATTTTACCCGTTCCCAAGCTGCTACCTCACCTTCTGAGGATGGTTTAAAAAGAAGGCAGTCCTTTTAGCTGTTGTTGGGTCCTTGACAATAATTTAGAGAAAGGAAAAACACAGATGGAATCAGCACATTCCTCAAGTAATAAAGGGCCACGGTGGTAGTAATACAACTAGAATGCAGACAGCTTTCATGTGCCCAATGCAGTGCATCTCACGTGGACGCCCAGCACATTTTCTTCATTGTTGGGGAGGAACAATGGTCTGAAAGGAAGTCATAAAAATAATAACTCCATAAATTAGCCCTTTAAAGTTTACCAGAGAGCTTTTGGCCACCTGGATTCCTTTTTTGATTGAATGGTGAAGTATAAAAGGTTAAAAAATAGAAAATGCTTCCCACATTGCTTATCTTAAATAAGTAATCCTCTTTGTAAATGCAGCAAATATATTACCACTCCCATTTTATAGAGAAGGAAACTGTTACTTTACAGGCGTTAGATAATTTCCCTGCAGTCACCAAAGTAATTAGCAGAGTAGCCAGAGAGGCTTCACTGCTCAGGAGAGTTAAAATACTACCATAACATTCTTATTCTTGGGGTGGGTAGGTGGGAATATTTATGGCTAATACTCAATACATTTACCAAATACATCTTGAGTTAAAAGTTCTGAGAGCCAGAAAGCTACAGATGTAAGAAGCCCACTACCTACCAAAATACTATGGAGGCTTTGCAAAGAAGATGAATTTACAAAATAAATTAAATATAAAATCTACATTTCTTTCTGTGTCTTGATACTTGTGTGTTATAAACTATTTCTAATTCTTATACATGATTGAAATCTCCTCTCATTTTTTGTCTTGAGCAGAAGAGCAATCTTAAGCAACCCATTATACCTCACTTTCTTTTACTTCCTGATGTAGCTAAGGGCTGTTGTGGCTGCATGGAGCAAAGCAGTAGGATCACCTTGAATACAAGGTGAGCTTAGCTCTGGAGGACTATGGGCAAGCAGATGGAAGGGAGGCATCTTGGTCTCTGGGCTCTAGGAATACCTCTGCACAGAAAAAAGGGAAGGAATAGCACGCTGGACAGTAGAAAGACATTCACATAAACCATGTAGGTGAGGAAATTTGTTTACTATTGGAAAAAGACTGAGACTTAAAGGTCTAGCTTAATTCCTTTTTCCTCAATAGAGGAAAAAGGAGTAATTTCTACCACCATGATGACTATCTTTTTGGAAAGACTTTTCCTCTCTAGTTGCAGAAAAATTTCTTTCTTTTCAAATAATAGGGGAAAAACTCTTACATTAATACCATACAGCTATTTTACAAGACTTGTGTTAGGAAGCAAAGAAGAGTTTATTGTAGTCTTTCAATACTGTGTTGCAATATGCCAGCAAATTTGGAAAACTCAGCAGTGGCCACAGGACTGGAAAAGATCGCTTTTCATTCCAATCCCAAAGAAAGGCGATGCCAAAGAATGTTCAAACTATAGCACAATTGCACTCATCTCACATGCTAGCAAAGTAATGCTCAAAATTCTCCAAGCAAGGCTTCAACAGTATGTGACCCAAGAACTTCCATATGTTCAGGCTGGATTTAGAAAAGGCAGAAGAACCAGAGATCAAATTCCCAACATCTGTTGGATCGTAGATAAAGCAAGAGAGTTCTAGCAAAACATCTACTTTTGCTTTATTATCTACACCAAAGCCTTTGACTCTGTGGATCACAACAAACTATGGAAAATTATCTTAAAGATTTGGGAAGACCAGACCACTGTACCTGACTCCTGAGAAATCTGTATGCAGGTCAAGAAGCAACAGTTAGAACCAGACATGGAACAACGGACTGGCTCCAAATTGGGAAAGAAGTACATCAAAGCTGTATCTTGTCACCCTGCTTATTTAACTTTTACGCAGAGTACATCTTGCAAAACGCTGGGCTGGATGAAGCACAAGCTAGAATCAAGATTGCCAGGAGAAATAATCAATAACCTCAGATATACAGATGACACCACCCATATGGCAGAAAATGAAGAGAAACTAAAGAGCCTCTCAATGAAAATGAAAGAGGAGAGTGAAAAAGTTAGCTTAAAACTCAGCATTCAGAAAACTAAGATCATGGCATCTGGTCCTATCACTTCATGGCAAATAGATGGGGAAATAATGGAAACAGTGATAGACTATTTTCTTGAGCTCTGAAATCACTGCAGATGGTGACTGCAGCCATGAAATTAAAAGACACTTGCTCCTTGGAAGGAAAGCTTGATCAACCTAGGCAGCATATTAATATGGTTTTTCAGTAGTCATGTATGGATGTGAGAACTGGACTATAAAGAAAGCTGAGTGCCAAAGAATTGATGCTTTTGAACTGTGGTGTTGGAAAAGACTCTTGAGAGTCCCTTGGACTGCAGGGAAATCGAACCAGTTCATCCTAAAGGAAATCAGTCCTGAATATTCATTGGAAGGACTGATGCTAAAGCTGAAACTCCAGTTCTTTGGCCACTTGATGTGAAGAACTGACTCACTGGAAAAGACCCTGATGCTGGGAACGTTGAAGGCAGGAGGAGAAGGGGACAGCAGAGGACGAGATGATTGGATGGCATCACTGACTCAATGGACATGAGTTTGAGCAAGCTCCTGGGTTTGGTGATGAACAGGGAACCCTGGTGTGCTGTAGTCTATAGAGCCTCAAAGAGTTGGACCCAACTGAGTAATTGAACTGAATGCTATGTCAAGAGACTCACATTGTATTACCTAAGAGAGACCTGATGAAGCCCTAGTTCAATAGAATCTGAGAAAAGGAGGCTCTTTGTGATAGAATTTTAGCTGTACTTTATCAGTGGTGGCTCAGAGGTTAAAGTGTCTGCCCGCAATGCCGGAGACCAGGGTTCAATCCCTGGGTCGGGAAGATCCTCTGGAGAAGGAAATGGCAGCCCACTCCAGTATTCTTGCCTGGAGAATCCCATGGATGGAGGAGCCTGGTAGGCTACAGTCCATGGGGTCGCGAAGAGTCGGACACGACTGAGCGACTTCACTCAGTTCACTTTATCAGAGGTAACTGTTGGCTACATTCCAAACTGAGGCAGATAGTCATTCAGTTTTGGGTGATTATGAACAGATCTGTTATAAACATTTATGTGCAGGTTTTTATGTGAACATAAATGTTTTAGTTCTCTAGAGTACAGCCCAAGAAGTATGATTGCTGGATCATATGATAAATGTATGCTAAAGTTTATAAGAAACTTTCTAAGCAAACTGTTTTCCAGTGTATCTGTATACCATTTTGCATTCTCAGCAGCAAAATATGGGAGTTTCAGCTGTTACTTATACTTGCTAGAATGGTATTAAGCATTTTTAAATTTTATCCACTTTATTGGGGAAAGATAGTAGCATCTCATTGTTGTTTTAATTTGCATTTTCCTAATGGCTAATGATGTTAAACATATTTTTGTGTGCCTATTTGCCACATGTATGTCCTCTTCAGTGGAGTGTTTGTTCCAGTGTCTTGTCCATTTTTTAGTTTTGTTGCCAAGTTTTGAAAGGTCTTAGATGCATTCTGGATGCATGCTTTTCACATCATATCTAAAAATTCTTTAATTCTAGGTCGCACATATTTCCTCCTGTTTTCTTCTTAAGTGGTTTACATTTTGCATTATATTGTTAGGATCTATGATCCATTCTGAGTTAACTTTTGAATGAAATTTACATTGAGATTTAGTTTTGGTTTTGATATCCAGTTGTTCCAATACCAGTTGTTAAGACAGTTCTTTCTTCATTGAATTAATTTTGCAAATTTGTTGGAAATCAATTGGCCATATCTGTGTGGGTCTGTTTCTGTTGGTCTGTGTCTGTCTGATATCACACTATCTTGATTACTTTATAGTAAGTCCTAAATCAGGTAGTGTGATTCTTCCAACTTTATTATTTTTCAGATTTGTGTAGCAATATTTTTTAGTTCCTTTGCCTTGCCGTGTAATTTTAGAATCAACTTATCTATATCAACTAAGGAGAATCGTGCTGGAATTTTATTACAGTTGCATTGTATCTAGATCAGTTTTGGGAGAATTGACTGTTTTTCTATGTAGTGTTTTCCAGTTCACGATCACAGTATGTCTCTATTTAGGTGGTCTTAAGTAGTCCCAGCTGTGTCTTGACGTTTATTTACCATCTCTGTCTTTTCCCCCACCCCACCCCCACCGACTGGATCTTGTGCCTAATGTTAAACAGCAGTGGTGAAAGTAGATGTCTCTGCTTTGTTCTGATCTCCCAGTTAGTCTTTGACCATTAAGTGTAATGTTGGCTGTAGGTATTTCTGTAAGTGCCCCTTTCGGGTTGAGAAAGTTTCCTTCTATACCTAGTTTGCCAAGAATTTTTATTATGCATATATATTGGATTTCATTAAATGCTTTTTCTGTATCAGTGGATGTGATCATGCAGTTTTTCTTCTTTAGGCTGTTAATTGATGGAATTGGCTAAGGGCTGAGGAATAAGACAGTGTAGAAAAGAAAAGAAAAAAAAAAAGGAATTCCCTGGATTTCAGGCTATATTGAGTCCAAGCCAGGGGATGATGGAGAGGGGAAAATGGTAAATTCACTGCTGGTTTGGTGATAGCTTAACTTCTTCCCCAAATCCTTTAGCTGCTATTTCCTTTGTGCACTTCTTAGATGGCTGCTTTATTTATTCGTCCAGGTTTAATAGCTCCATTCAGTGGGGGAGACAGGGTAGTGTGTGTGTTTACTACATCTCACCTGGAACCAATCTATTGTTTTTACCTTCTTAACAATTTTCAGACATTATTAAATTGACTTGCTGAATTTATGTAATTTTAAATTTGAAGAATTAAGGTTCATTTGTGGTCATATGATAGATTTAGGTATTGTAATATGTAATGATATTTTCTATTTAAATATAAGCAGTAATTGTTGTGAGACAGATGTACATAAAACTAAATTATAAGAATATTTTAAACTGATCTGTTTCCTGAGAATTTCTCTTTGTATTTTTTAATATCATGTGTTTTGAAACACTGTTTCAAACTCACATCAGGTTTAAATGTTGAAACTTTTAGAACTAGTGATACCACGCTGCTCGTTCAGCTGAATAAAATGCCTGTGTACCTAGCAAGGGCTCTGGGTGGAAGTTTCCACTGGAGGCCTCGTAATGGGGCATGAAGAGATGCAGGAGAGGCGGATTGAGAAAGGTCTTATGTGGATGAAGCTGTGGAGATGCTGAGGTTACTGAGAGGACTGTCCATTTACAGGAGAGGAAGAGCAGAGAGTGGGGTGGGGGCTTGTTTGAGACCTTTACTCTGAGAAGTGGAGGAGGAAGGCCTCTGCAGGCTTCTGCAGGCCCCCCCAGTGCCAGGAGGAAACAAGCTTCAGTAACATGTACCTACTGCAGCAAGGGGTGTAGAGGATGAAGAAAGATGGGGCAGTGCCATCAATGTGTTGTCTGATGACCTTGAAGAAATTGTTCAGTTAATCAGTAAGCAAGTAGAAGAACAAGAAAAATGGGAATGGTGATGGGATATTGTATTATATATGTATGCATGCTCAGTCATGTCCAACTCTTTGCAACCCCGTGGACTGTAGCCCACCAGGCTCTTCTGTCCATGGGATTCTCCAGGGAAGAATACTGGTGTGGGTTGCCATGGCCTCCTCCAGGGGATCTTCCCGACCTAGGGATCAAACTTGCATCTTCCTGCATTGACAGGCAGATTCTTTGCCACTGAACCACCTGGGAAGACACACTTTGTTTGATTTTCAGTTCCTTGACCATGAGAGCAGTGTTAATGTATCTCTATTACCCATAACACTGCACATAGTAAGCATCCAGTGAAGATTTCTACACTTCTGAGTGACACTCTGTTACCAGCAGTGTCTGCACACTCAGTGTTGGTTAGAGACTAGCAGAGATTGTTGGGTGAGGCTAGAGACAGAGGAGGAGAAGTGCACTATTGAAGAGCTGTTGTCCTTTTTGTCAGAATCTGAAGACTCTCTTATTCTTCTCTTTCATTTATAATTTCATTTACTGTTTATAGCTTACTTACTTCCAAAACTGATGAGGCAGCTAAAGGGCGGCCAGAATAAAATGTGAAAGTCTTTAGTATATGTTCCCTTGAACAAGGATCCTTTTTTTTTTTTAATTAAAGAACTAAGGAATATCTTGCTAATGTGCTGTTTTGGGCTGTTGGTTTTGGAATGGAAAAGATAATGTGTCTTCCGAGCCACTCATTTCTGTTTGTATTGATTATTTTAGCTGGTTTTCCTTTATTCCATGATACTGCTTTATAGGAGCAAGTAAGAAATATGACATCCAATGTTGATTTCAAATGAGGAATCACTGGTTATTAAGCCTGTGTTTGTGATTTTTTTTTTTTCAGGATCAGAATTCAGGCCATAAATGAAATTGGAGCTGGACCATTTAGTCAGTTCATTAAAGCAAAAACTCGGCCGTTACCACCCTTGCCTCCTAGGCTTGAATGTGCTGCTGCGGGGCCTCAGAGCCTGAAGCTGAAATGGGGAGACAGTAACGCCAAGACGCACACTGCTGATGACATGGTGTACACGCTGCAGCTGGAGGACAGAAACAAGAGGTGAGGGGCCTGGGGGTTCATCCGGAAACTCCATGACTTTGGCTTATGGGATGAAGTCTTCCCAGTTCTTTTGGCCTCTGAGACACTCCTCATCCTTGTTGAAAGACTTCCTGGTATTTGGGTCCTGCACTTTATACTCAAAGTTGTATCCTCCATTTGGATTTTTCTAAATTAAGAATCTAATGATCCTGATTTCCCTACAGATGATAAATACATGTTTGTTTGTTTGTTTTTCCTTTCATAAAGCCAGAAAAATGGAGAGAAATTCTCTGAAAGGAAAATGGTCAAATTCAAGTCCCTGCTGTGTAATAGTGTTAGATTAGTCATGAGTGCAGAGGGAAATAAGACTCAGGAAGGGATGTTAACCTCTTTTAAATATTCAATAACCATCAGGACAAACATGTTTACCAGTCTGGAATAGCTGTGGTGATGTACAGATGGGGACTGTGCTCTGTAACTATGGGCAGTGCAACATAATATCAAATTAACTAGAGCAAATAGGAGATTCTTTATAAGATTCCATACTCAGGAAACACTCTTGGTGACAGAAATCAAATCCAGCCTTTCACAAGTGTTTATTTAACCTAACTTCATTTCCTCTGAGAATGGCAGATCAGAAGATGGGCAGCTGACCTGTATTTAGGAATAATTCAGTTGTGGAGCAAAAGTTAATGACAGAAAGTTCTGTTACCAAAAGTTCAAACAAGAGTCTCAGCTTGAAGGAGGTGGGAAATTACCATAAAACCAAGACAGCCTTTTGGGGTAGACATGCTGCCCCTTCCTGCACACACCTGCTGAAGCAAGAATCAGGGTATGTGGAAGTGTTTCTGTCATTTCCCCTTAATGCATCATGGTACCCTGCTCTTTCATGTGGGGATCTGGTTCTTTTTCAGACCCCTTCCAACCTTCACCTCTGCTCTGCACTTGAGTCCTTCGATTCAGGTCCGCTCAGTGGAGTCCTGCTGTGTGGAAGGCATTGTTGCAAGGTGGGCCTTCAGTGAAGATCAAGAACAAAAGGAAGGCCCTGCCCCAACTCCAGGAGCATGATATCAACCTACACGTCGTCAGAGAACACGAGTAGAATTGGAGAAAAGTGCTCTGGGAGTTTGAAGTGGCCAGACATAGGGAATAAAGTGCAGAGACTCTCTGGTTGCAAAGAACAGGAACAGCTTTGTGAAACAGGTCACGTTTGAACTTGACATTGAAAGACCTAGAAAACACAATAGTTTGACTTAGAACAAAAAGTGATCATCCTTTAGGAAATGAGTCCTAGTATAGAAAGAACAGAAAAAGTAAGGCTTCTTCTGGGGAGATTCATTAGAGATCAAATTCAGATTCATTTGCAGACAAGATCATTCATCTTACCATGCCATGTGCTTTTGGATGCATTTTTCACGGGCTCATTATTTTATTGGCAGGAGACTCCTCAACCTTACTGGCAAGAGCAGGAACTGTGGACTAACAGAAATCATGATAAATATATTAAGCTAGCATTTGGGGAAATTTGTAAATGAGTCTTTTTTCCTGGTCTTTTGGCTTACACTGGTGGTCCTGAGAACCTCCCTTAGAGAATACCTTCTAGTTGTACTACTTAGAAAAAAAGCAAATTTCCGAATCATTGTTGAAGCTGGTAGCAGACTTGGGATCTGAGCCAGCACCTCCTGACCTCCCTGCGCAGCTGCCTCTACTGTTACCTCCAAGAATATGGGGAGATTGGCAGCTCTGCACTGTCCCCAGTGTGCTGCAGCCTGTCCTATGCAAGGCAGCGACCTGAGGTACCTCTGGCAGAGAACCATACAGATGCTTAGAACAAAGGCTCTGTGAGTGCTGGTCCAAAGAAGAATGCTGTTGTGAGACATCTGAATAGGTCAGACAGGAAAGAGTGCAAACCCTCGTAATCAATCCATCCTCTTCCCTCATAAAAAAAGGAAAAAAACCTGGCTTGTTAAATAAATGACTTGTCTAAATTTAAATGGCAATTTAAGAAAACTCACCATTAGGAATAGTATTTTGCTTATTTTTATGAGCTAGAGTCCAGATTTATCTTTTTCTAAATTAGATTTGTCAGTGTTCTCAGAAGTTATCAAAGTGATGGGGATAGAGAACATAATAAATTCTCATTCTATTTGTGGAATTATTTTCCTGGGATTTAAAAGGGTGAAACATGGCCTAATTTGAGTTTGAAGATGACCTTCCTTACTGTCTTGAAACTGAACTGTTGTCATGAATGGTCCCATGAATCCAAGCCTTTGACTGGCTCTTGACTACTGAAGATTAGGGAGAAACACTTGGCATTGGATAGATCATACTTGTACTTAGGTCTTTGTCAATTCTGCTCCCCTTGAAGTTATTTAAAACTTGGATATGGCCTATCCAGTGAAAGGAACAGCATTTTCTTCCAAAATGACAGCTGTCTTTTTAATTGAAATTGTGGTTGCTAGAGTGGTTTCTAGTTGTGGCTTGGGAAAAGTGTTCACATTCTTTAGCACGTGTACTGATTTCATTAACCACCAATTAGTTTCTGTTAATAGATGTGGCAAAAATATCATATATCCTTCTGTGGCCAAGGTGAGAACCAGAGTTGGTGGTGTTCGTGTAGTTACTTAGCTGTCAAGCTCTCAAAATATTTCTTTTCCCATGTTTGCCTGTCTCACCGGTCACTGTGGGCATTTGGAAGGAGTGCCACAGTGTCTGAGTTTTACCACTGTCCTTGGCAGCCAATGCAAGTAATCTGAGTCTTTAAACATGAAGCAGCAGCAGAACAATGAAAATGCATAATGCCGCTTGGTAATTGTCAGATTAAAGAGTTGAGTTGATTTCAGCTGCTAAACTATTGCTCCCGAGTTTTCCATATCTGTAAAATAAAGGAGTTGAACTAGAAGCTGAACTCTAGTTCAGAAAAACTTCCACCTTTTTCACCGTAAAGCGGTGAATCTCTGTAGATTCTTTGTGAGTTAAATCCTATTCAAAAAGGTGTCTTTTGTAAATGATTAGAGAATGTTCTCTTTTTTCTTCATGTTTTAGCTTCTACTTTTAATAAATAACAAGAAAGATACTAACATTCCTTAAGAATGACCACTTAATGGCCAAAATCCTTCAGGTTTTGCATCTATGATGTGCTGGTTTATTATGTTTAATTTATAGAGCTCACAATCAAAAAATTCTGACATGGCCCAGAGATTTCTAAGTATAC
This sequence comes from Redunca redunca, assembly GCA_006410935.1. Lineage (NCBI taxonomy): Eukaryota > Metazoa > Chordata > Mammalia > Artiodactyla > Bovidae > Redunca > Redunca redunca. The sequence continues at coordinate 30,927 of SJYQ01008209.1, forward strand.
TGTTTGGCCAAAAATCTATTTTCAAACCCTCAAAAAGGCACTACTATTTATTGAGCACCTACAATGTGCCAGGCATTTATCAGCATTATTTAGTTCTTGAGTAGATCACAGTCTGGTGGGCATAGGTAGAAGAGACAGCAGATCATAGTGTGAAAGGCTGAAAGACTGACATAAGTACAGAGTGTTGAGGGAAGGTAGGAGAATGGCATATGCTTTAGGCCAAAAATTGAAAGAGAGGGCTTATTCAGAAGGTAACAGGTTGGATGAGTCTTAAGAGAGTATCAATCCGTATAACCTCATGCTGGAGAGCTTCAGGATGGAGACCAGCGATAAGGTCTCAGGAGTGAGTGGAAACCAAAGCTATAATCTTCAGGAAACAGAATGTCCTGGATCTTCATGTAAATGGCATTCTATTCTAATACTTTTACACATGGATTTTTTTTTTTAAAAAAAACCTGTGGGCTGCTTCATGTAAACAAGGGCTTCCTTGGTGGCTCAGCTGGTAAAGAATCCACCTGCAATGCGGGAGACCTGGGTTCGATCTCTGCTTTGGGAAGATCCCCTGGACAAGGTGGAATGTCTATGCACACCAGTATTCTGGCCTGGAGAACTCTATGGACTGTATGTAGTCGATGGGGTCACAAAGAGTCAGACATGACTGAGTGACTTTCACCACTGCTCCACATAAATAAAAGGAACCAGTAGGCCCAAATCCTTGNGCATAGGTAGAAGAGACAGCAGATCATAGTGTGAAAGGCTGAAAGACTGACATAAGTACAGAGTGTTGAGGGAAGGTAGGAGAATGGCATATGCTTTAGGCCAAAAATTGAACAGAGAGGGCTTATTCAGAAGGTAACAGGTTGGATGAGTCTTAAGAGAGTATCAATCCGTATAACCTCATGCTGGAGAGCTTCAGGATGGAGACCAGCGATAAGGTCTCAGGATTGAGTGGAAACCAAAGCTATAATCTTCAGGAAACAGAATGTCCTCGATCTTCATGTAAATGGCATTCTATTCTAATACTTTTACACATGGATTTTTTTTAAAAAAAAAAAACCTGTGGGCTGCTTCATGTAAACAAGGGCTTCCTTGGTGGCTCAGCTGGTAAAGAATCCACCTGCAATGCGGGAGACCTGGGTTCGATCTCTGCTTTGGGAAGATCCCCTGGACAAGGTGGAATGTCTATGCACACCAGTATTCTGGCCTGGAGAACTCTATGGACTGTATGTAGTCGATGGGGTCACAAAGAGTCAGACATGACTGAGTGACTTTCACCACTGCTCCACATAAATAAAAGGAACCAGTAGGCCCAAATCCTTGATTCAAGGTAAGTCCACCTAGAATTCATCCGGCTCGCTGGGACTTCCTATGTGGAAAGTTTTTCCCCTTGAACAAGATATTTGCTTCCCACATACTCAAGATTTTGACCCACAAGGTTCCCAGTCCAAGATCACTGATTATATATTTATGCAGCAGCCTCAAAGCAGGACTAAGTTTATTCCTAGCACTTAGATTATGATCACTCAATCATCAACTTTTTTTAAATTACTACAGTGTGCTAGGTCTTGTGAGGTATGTAGCCTGCCTATAAGGAGCTTATCTTGCTGAGGAAATAAATTAATGTGAAAAAACAAGCAGATAGCACAAGAGATTTTATTTAATTTCAACAGAAAAACAAAAATTATGTTAGTTTGGCTATAGAGTGATTAATTCTGTTATTCTTAACAGATCTACCATAGATCCAAATGTCTTTGTTTCCTTTATATGCAAGAAAAATATATATCCAAAAGTAAACATTTTCATAATGCTGCATTAACCTAATACAGGGATTAGAATAACAAGATCAGCTCATGCATTTTAAGAGTATAATGTTGTAATGATGATTTTGAAGCAGCATCTGTCTGTGTTACTGAAACAAAATGTTGATGCTGCCCTAACAGAATTTGAGTTGATGCTGACTCTCATCCTGACCCTGTGGGACCCTGTTCCTGATAATTGTACACAGCACTGAAGCAAGAGGAACTTAGTTCCAGGAATGCATTTATGGGTAATCTGTTGTTCAGGTTACTCAGACACCCAGTGTATTTTAAAGCAAGGCTCCAGCCAAGTGGGGATTGGAGAGAGGGCTCTAATAGAATTGGATAATTGCCGCTTGCTCTCCATTTAAATTAGCCCTTGTGCCCATGACACTTTTTCCCTTTAGCCAGCAAAATTGGGAGTGGTTTGTAATGTGTGCAGTATAATTGCCAGTTCACTGTTAGAAAGGTACAAAAAGTAACCTGCATGAAGAAACCGTAAAAAAATACACACTAGGCAACAAATAAAAGTGGCCACAGTATATGAGCACTCCGGGAGTGAGCGCATGCCTATTATAGAACAAACTCCTGCTTGTATTTCTCAGAGAATATTGTTGAATTAAATGAAATAGATGTTAACTAACTCGGGGCCTACAAAAGACCCTTGGTGTTCAGTTCCTTTTGCTTCTCCAGATCAGTCTCCAACTCACATGACCATCCTTGCTGGGTAAATGGCATTTTTATAACCTTCAGTCACCAGAAGGCAGTTGTAGTTCTGGACGGGGATGTCAGTTCTCTGTTGTAATCCCACATCCGTTACCGAATTTCTAAATGACTAGAGGCATGTCCCTTAACTTCTTTTTGCCTTAGTTTTTCCATTTACAAAATGAAGCTAGTGATACCTATCTTCAGTCCCTGACTAATGGGGGGAAAAAAGAATTTTTATTTCTTTAAAAGAGAGCATAAAAATTCATCTTGCAAAATGAAAAATATTACTAGTTTATTTTGTTTCAGGCTGAAATGTTCTAAGCACAGCCTGAGGTGAAGGGTAATAAATGAACTATTTGAGATCTTACTTGCACCAGAAGTAAAATTCAGACTACAGTTTTTTCTTCTATTTAAGAATCAAATTTCTATTTAAAAAATAAGTAGCAGAATGGAAGTAGATAGCATTGTCCATTCCATTTTTTCCTAAATGAAATAAGATTGAGGCAAGGCCTCTAAAATAAAAGTAGACTAATAAAAATCTGGAAGACTGAGAAGAACACACTTGAAGATGAGATTCCCTGCACATATTAGAAAGCAAAGTAAGAGTTTCAAAATTCTCAGGTGGTCCTTAGAGATTCTAGTCATCCTTGCTTTGAGTATAAGTAAATTTCTTTTTTGATATATATCAAGTGCAGTGTGGACCAAAAAAAGATGCAAATAGTCTTATTCTATGTATAGAATTCCATCAGTAGCTATAGTGACATTTTATTTCTTAGAAAAGAAGCATAACCCAAATGTATTGCAGTCTGGTTACTCATAAGCCAAAAGGTCCATGTGGAGCTGGGAACGTGAGGGTTAGGAAATTAATGCCTTTCCTCATTGGTCTTTTGGAAATCACTCTTGGCACTTGAGTGTTCAGTCTCCAAACTGGCACTCTCAGCAACGTAAGAACCAGCTTGGGAAAAGAACCTTCCTTGCCTCAGGTGTCCCTGCTGCCATCTGCTTCTGCATAGAAATGGCGGGACTCTGTGTTCTTGCTGGAGTGAGGGCACATACTATTCATTCCTGTTTTGAACATCCTCCATCCCGAAGATAACATCAGTAATGTGGGGAATGCACACAAACACACTCACACAATCCAGAGAAATTAAGAAAAAATGAAGGTAATGACATGGCATTGCTAAGAAATATAGCTGCATTGAGCTTACTAGCACCTGTTACTTTGTGATATTTCGAAATTGCCATTTGCAGTCATTTGCGGACCACAGGCCATTTTAGGTCAGCAGGTTAGATCATTTTAAGTTCATATTAATGGGCTGCTGTTAGCCTTCAGTGTGCTGATAGCAACAAGAAAGTAAACACAGAAACCTCAGGATTACCTATTTTCTACTATGAACTCGTTACATGCCATCCAGAGAATTCTTGGATTTTTTTTTTAAACAAAACTGTTTTAAGGAAACAGATTTTAAAATTAAATTATTTGTATATCATTTTCCTCTGAAATGATTTAAAATAAGCACATAAAAATGTAATATGTCTGAATTTTTTCTGTCAGTTGCACTTTGGTGCAAAAAAGTCATCTTTGGCAATATTAAAGCCTAAAATGCTGAGGTTGAAAGAATTCCTTGAAAATGTCAAAAATCTGTTGTTTTGCCTTCGTAATATATGTTTAATAACAAATCATATGATTTTCTTGGTCCTTTCATTTGGATCTCAGTAAATTCCTGCCAAGTGAATAAGACAGTTGTTATCCCAAGTGTCTAGAAGCAGACTGGAGAGTTTTGACTTGTTCATCATGATGGTAATGGTCTCTGGATTGGGGCCAAGGTCTTTGTACCTCTTCATATCTACCATGGAGTACTCAGACAGGCAAGCAGAATAGAGGCGTATTCGTTCTGTATTTTTAAATATGTAAAATGTTTTTTTCAATCGGTGCTAAATTACCAGCATTGAAACCCACGTGTGTGTGTGTGTGGTCATCAGAGTGTTTAGTTTCAAGAAGACATAGTCAAAGCTGAAGCCAGTTGGGGGCAGAGCCATAAAGAATTTATTTAAACCATAAACTCCCAGTGACCCACCAAACCTGCCATATTTATGTTTCCCCTTCGAAGTAAGTGTCTGTTTTAGTACACGAGAGCATTTCTTTGTTTTTCTTTTCCCTAAGTAAAAATGCCCAAATTTCCATTAATGGCCAGCATTTCTGTAGCATCCGCTGCTCCGTTTTCAACTGTTTTCATCAGCGATTCTCAGCCTGGCTTCCCCAGGACAGGGCGGATGGTATTTACATGCAGTTTTCCCGCCAGCTCCAGGAAGCCTAAGGGATGTGGGTGAGGGGGGTGCCCTCCAGACTTCTCCAGTGTTGAGAAAGGAGGTAAATCACCCATGAACCTTGCTGCTTTGTTATTAATAGTATTATAAACAATAACCACTAATATTTATCAAGCACTCACAGGTGCTAGGCAATTTGTAATGAGATCTCTCTGCATTTTCCCATTTAATTCTCATAACAACCCTCTGAGGGGGTCGGCACTACTGTAGTACCCATTTTACACAGGAGAAAACAGTTTACTTGGCTTACATTGGTGAAGATCATCAGGCTGTTGAACTCAAACTCAAGTCTGTCGACAAAGATTGATATTACCCATTGTGCCTTCAGCCCCTGCACCAGTGGGGGAGCAACCACAGTGGAGCCCCAGGGTGTTTCCATTCCTGTCCTCTTACTTGGCCTTCACAGGAACCCTAGGTCATGGGACTGATGCTTCCAAAGGCCATGGGCATCGGGGGTTGAGGGTGGAGCAGAAGACCTCTCAGAGGCACTGCCAGTGTAAGCCCAGGGCTCCAGGAAGACCTTTAAGGAGCTGTGATATCACCAGGGGCCCCTGTGGTCTGAACTGATACTAAAATTACTCAGTGACTTTAGTCAGCATGAACTACATTCTAGAAACCATGCCACCTGTTATGTATGTAAATGTGTATGTGTGTGTATAATATCTTGTGTTTCTGTAGCACAGAAGCATTCATGTGATATAATAAGCAGTGCAAATTTCATGCAAACTCCCTGGTTACAATTTGAGGGGGGGTGGATGGTGAATGTTATACGTCTAGCACAAGCCGCAACGGATGCAGCCGAGCATCACAAGTTGAGATGGACCTCTTCCTGCCGGGACATGAACTGGTGGTAGCCCCAGCAACCTGGAGAATAGCCTGTGTGGTGGGAGTTGAGAGCCACAGGGGTCCTCGGGGTGCCTTGCCCTGACTGGGATGGTTGGTGGCACTCATGGTACAGGATCCGGAGCCACTGGGCTCCTTGTGTTTACTCTCACTGTATGTTGGGCTCAGTGCTAAGCTTTTTACCCACATTTCCACAGCTGACTCTCAAAACAACCTATTAGGTGGATACTGTCCCTGTTTTGCAGATAGAGGAATAAGATTAACAGGGGCAAATGGTTTGGCAGTAAGGGGCAGGGCTGAGACTCGTGGCTAGTCTTCCTGGGTCCAAGTCCCCTGCCCCTTCCCTTGAGACCAACAGTGGGGGATAGGGGGAGGGGAGAAGTGAAGGGTGGCCCAGTCTTCACCGGCCAGTACAGACCAAGATATGCCCCAGGGGAACGCGGACTCCCCACATAGTGTGTCGCATGTCAAGGGATTGAGGTCTCAGAGTTTCAGCAGCTCCTGCTGGTGAGGTCGGCAGTCCAGCTGCTCTAGGTCCTCCCCCTTCCCCGATGATTTCTTCTCATGGCAGAGATCTTCTTTTCTAGGGCTTTGGGGGGGTGCATTGTGGCATGATATGGATCAGGTCCTTCTAGACGACAGGAGGGCCTCTGGCTGTGGCTCACGTTCCAGGGCTGGTGGTGCCTGCACACGTGGGATCCCAACACCGACCCTGAACGCTCTAAACATAAGGTGGGGAGGTGCCATGGGGACAACCGGACAGCCGCTGTCGTCCTCTTCACGGCAAAGCCTCACTCTGAGTCCTTGGTTGTTGTAAAATGTGGAGTCTTCGATCACTGTGTCTTGGGATGTATAGCATGCTTAATTCTATTACCAGAGGCCTCTGGCTTACTTATTAATGGATTTTTAGAATAAGTTGGTCTTGGTAAAACAAATATTTGATGGATATCTTTAATCTCTCCTTGAGAGGTTCTAGCCATAGGGTATTAACCTAGGGAACCTCCCAGAGAGGCCACTATGCAACTGGCTGTAAAGCACTGGCTCTGAAGAAGGTTCGTTCTGCTCCTGCCTCTTGGAGTGATAGAAAACACAGAATTGGGGTGAAAGAGGGATTGTTTTCTGTGTGTTGGCTTGCGTGCTTTTGTTTCGGTTGGTCTTTATCGTTTGAAAGAGAAGTCACTGTCAGCACGTACAGAAGGCTTAGGATCAACAGATACTTACTTGAGGCCTACTCTGTAGGGACTGGGGCTCTTACGGGAGCTTTCACACTGAATCCTGCCACCTTGCCCACACTTCACTAACCGGTCTGGTGGGTGAGGGTAAACGACCAGTGTGTGCAGGGCAGCCTCCCCCCACACAGTGAGCCTCCACCCAGGAGGAAAGAAAGCAACCTCAGGCTTAGCTGTCTTCCCAGCATTACAAAATGACTGTAACACACACTGCCTGGTTATTCCTGTCCAGATCTTTCTGGGCACTCTCCTTGTGAGTGAGTGAGTGAAGTCGCTCAGTCGTATCCGACTCTTTGCAACCCCACGGACTATAGCCTACCAGGCTCCTCCATCCATGGGATTTTCCAGGCAAGAATACTGGAGTGGGGTGCCACTGCCTTCTCCAGGAAGTTCAACTCCCGACCCAGGAATTGAACCCAGGTCTCCCGCATTGTAGGTAGATGCCTTACCGTCTGAGCCACCAGGGAAGTCCCTTGTAGTAACCCATTTAAACCTCACAACAGCTCCATGAGGTAGGTTCTGTCATTAACTTCATTGCACTGTCCCTCGATGCAAACAAGCACCCTAATGGCAAAATTGTAAAGTTTTTCATTTCCATTACCTGTTCCGCATGCCTTTTCTAAATTGGACTGCATTCTTAAAAGATAATAAAATGCTGTGGTACACCAGCAAAACAAGAAGGAACAAAATAGCTATTCTAAAACTGGCAGATTCTGATGAATTTGAAAATTGAAATATTAGAAAATATGCTATTTGCTCAGTTTAGATTATACTACAAAATTAGAGTACTGACTCTGCTTCAGTAAACTTCTTTGTGAAAGCGAGTGCTGCTGCCTATGTAGATTTATTGAACTTATTTCAAAAGAAAATAACCTCCTGAGAGCCAGGAATGGGCAGGGGAGCAGTACTGCTGCTAGTCATCCTCTCAAAACCTCTTTAAAAACTAGGCTGTATTGCAAGTTTATAGTGAAGATGCAGCATTTCTACCTCTTAAACTGTGACTTCCATTTTGTGGTATAATTAAGGGCAATTACTCCAGTTAGAGATTCTAGCCTGAGTGAGGCTGAGTTAATAAATAGCTGTTTGCCTCCAGCATTAGCAAGAGGTATCTTCATTAAGGTGGTGATGTTGTTAGGTACGCTAAGTAGGTTACCATGGTATTTGTGGGTTTCAGCCTGGACTCTGTCTCTTCCTGAAATTAAAAGGGTTTATTCTTCAGTAAAACGTGCTTCCTTACACAGCAAAGCAGAAGGAACATTAAACGGGTGAAATGACTAGGGCTCAGGAACTCCACTGCAAAGGCTAATTAATGCATGGATACTTTAAGTATTAACTCTGATAGGTTTTGTAAGAAAAAAAAAAAGCTGCTTAATCTCTGTATCTGTCCATCCATCCATCTGGAGGGAATGTTCTCTAGCGCATGGAAAAGCTGCTGCTCTCCTTCAGAAAACCCTGCCCACACATCGGACCAACTAGTTCACAGGGATTTCATCTAATTAATCTTTGAATACACAGCTTGACACACAACAGATGGCAAGAACCGTGTGCTAAATGAATGCGTAAATTCTGCCTACCCTTAGGCCAAATCAGTGTAAGAGACATTTTGAATTGTGTGTGATTGTACCGCTGACCGACTCGGGGCAGTATTTGAAGACAGTGCATTGTCCCCAGGTGCTGGGACAAAGCACTGGAAAGTGGGAGAGAATTGGCCTGTGTAGGAACAAGGCATTGTGATTGGATTAACTCCCATGCAGTTCTCAGAGTGAGAGCGTCATCAGGCCAGCAGATTCAGGTTCCAAATCTACTAAAGATCCTGGATAACTTAGGGAAGTTATATTATTTCCACAGGTGTACAGTTAACTATAGAAAGGAAAGTGGTAACGTTATATTATAGTTCTAAGCAATCAGTTTCATTGTGAAATTTTTAATTTTCTAAGACCCTGGGGAAAACACTTAATATGTAAGGCCTGTTTTCATGCCTTCTATGCCTGTGTCATGGAAAAATTATTTAGCAGAAAAGTACAAAATAGTCCTGATTCAGATGGGAGAAGGATCCATAAGCTGCCAGTCTAAACTGGCCTGTGCTGTTTTTCTGTTATTTTGATTAGCCTGATGGATGACTCTGAGCAAAACTGTTTTTTTTTTTTGTTTTTTTTTTTTTTTTACAGATTTCCTCAAAGATGTGTAGTCCTAAATGTCATCTTTCTAGTTTGAGAAAGGGGCTTTGAAAGCTCTTGGGAAGATAAAGGCTAAAATTGAAAGGATTTTCTAGTTAAATCTGTTATTTAGAAAATTCTGGTAAAGAGGACGTGGTATTTCTCAGGTGCCCAGTTAACATTAACTTCATTGCCTAGTACATAGTAGAAGGTAATTAACATATCAGATTATATAGTATTACTTTATGAAAAATCTGAAATTTCTGTTTTTATCAGTAAGTAAAAGCATGAACTGATGTTTCTAGAATCTATACCATAATTAAAGGAATCTCATTCTACGCTTTATATGTTCTTAAATTTGTATTTATTTTTTTCGTTGAAGGATAATTGCTTTACAGAATTTTTTTGTTTTTGGTCAAGCCTCAACATGAATCAGCCATAGGTATACATATATCCCCTTCCTTTTGAATCTCCCTCCCATCTCCTTTCCCATCCACCCCTCTAGGTTGATACAGAGCCCCTGTTTGAGTTTCTTGAGCCATACAGCAAATTCCCATTGGCTATCTATTTTACATCTGGTAATGTAAGTTTCCATGTTACTCTTTCCATACAGCTCACTCTCTCCTCCCCTCTCCCCATGTCCATAAGTCTATTCTCTGTCTGTTCTCCATTGCTGCCCTATAAATAAATTCTTCAGTACCATTTTCTAGATTCTGTGTATATGCATTAGAATACAACATTTATCTTTCTCTTTCTGACTCACTTCACTCTATATAATAGGTTCTAGGTTCATCCACCTCATTAGAACTGACTCAAAGATGTTCCCTTTTATGGCTGAGTAATGTTCCATAGTGTATATGTACCACAACTTCTCCATCCATTCATCTGTCAATGGACATCCAAGTTGCCTCCATGTTCTAGCTATTGCAAACAGTGCTGCAGTGAACAATGGGATACATGTGTCTTTTTCAGTTTTGGTTTCCTCAGGGTATGGGCCCAGGAGTGGGATGACTGGGCCACATGGCAGCTCCATTCCTAGTTCTTCAAGGAATCTCCACACTGTCCTCCACAGTGGCCGCATCAACTTACATTCCCACCAGCAGTGCAAGAGCCCCCTCCCCACCACACACACACACGCCCTCTCAAGCACTCACTATCTGTAGATTTTTTGATGAGAGATTATAGTTGAAAATTTCCCCAGCATGGAAAAGGAAATAGTCAATCAAGTCCAAGAGGCTCAAAGAGTCTATGCAGGATAAACCCAAGGAGAAACACACCAAGACACATACTAATCAAACTAACAAAGACTAAACACACAGAATATTAAAAGCAAGGGAAAAGCAACAAGTAACACACAAGGGAAACCTCATATGTTTAACAGCTGATCTTTCAGCAGAAACTCTGCAGGCCAGAAGGCAATGGCAGGATATATTTAAAGTACTGAGAGGGAAAATTCTACAACCAAGATTACTGTACCCAGCAAGGATCTCATTCAAAACTGATGGAGTAGTAAACAGCTTTTCAGACAAGCAAAAGTTAAGAGAATTCAGTACCACCAAACCAGCTTTACAACAAATGTTAAAGGGACTTATATAGTCAAGAAATACAAGAAAAGAAAAAAGATCTACAAAATCAACCCCAAACATTTAAGGAAATGGCAATAAGAACATTTATATCAATAATTACTTTAAATGGAAATGAATTAAATGCTTCAACCAAAAGGCACAGGCTGGCTAAATGGATACAAAAACAAGACCTATATATATGCTGTCTACAAGAAACCCACTAAAGACCTCAAGACACATACAGACTGAAAGTGAGAGGATGGAAAAATATATTCCATGCAAATGGGAAGCAAAAGAATGTTGGAGTATCAATCCTCATATCAGACAAAATAGACCTTAAAGAATATTACAAGAGATAAGGAAGGACACTTAATGATGATCAGGGGATCAATCCAAGAGGAAGACGTAACAATTGTAAATATCTATGCACCCAACGTAGGAGTACCTCAATGTGTGTATTTTTCTTTTATGTAGACATATATTAGACATTAAACTTAACTATAACATAGCAACTGGTTGATTATTCAGATGCTATGAAAAGCATTTATCAAGTTGGCCTAATCTGTTGCACGTTTGTATCATAGTTAATTTCTTGTCACTAATTAAAGTTCAGGTGGCTAATGGATGCTGTTCCTCTCTCTAGGTTTATTTCAATCTACAGAGGACCCAGCCACACCTATAAGGTCCAGAGGCTGACGGAATTCACATGCTACTCCTTCAGAATCCAGGCAGCCAGTGAGGCTGGGGAAGGGCCCTTCTCAGAAACCTACACCTTCAGCACAACCAAGAGTGTCCCCCCTACCATCAAAGGTTTGTAGACCATGTATTGCAGTGTGCTATTCTGTGAGGAGATGTTGGGATTTAGCATAGGAGGCTCAATTCTGACCTTAAATAAGCTCTCCTAATATTTCTCATCTCAGCCAGATAGAATCAAAAGAACTTTCTAAAAGAGAAGATTGGGAAATGGGTTCTACAGGGGGAATGAGAGGCCTTAAAGGAGATGGCTTACTGGTGTGACTTCTCTTGAGAACACATAAATTATTATCACAAACAACAGTGAGGCAGTCTTATCCTCACAGGAGATAGATGGACAGAGGGAAGAAAGAGACCAGAGTGACAGATGTTGGGTTAGGAATGCAGGTGAATTCCTGGTGGTGTAATGCCCATGGAGTTTACCACAGAGGTTTGAGTACCTCCCTTCAACAGTTGATCCGCATCTTTGGATGCCCTTGGTGTGTAGATGAGAAGCTAACAAGGGCGGCATCCCCGCCTTCCCTCCAGCCCACAGCTCTCACAGGAAAGCTGCAGCAGCAGGCTGTCCTCATCTCCTGGGGTATTTGTCTTGAGGTTTGTGAATGACTGGTTGACATTCTGCCCACTTCATGGGATCAGGGAGTGAGCAAAAGCCAGCTCCACTCAAGATCTCCCCCCACCAGATCTGCTCAGTCCTCATCTCCCGCTTGCAGCCACAGAGTGCTGCCTCTGCACAGCAGACCCACCAGGCAGACAGCAACAGGGCAGAGCTGGCTCATCCCTTCTCACCAGTGCTGGGCCCGGGTCCAGCCCCTCCAGGACTCGAGTCTGCACCCTCCCCTCCCCAGTACCTCCTTCTTTGCTTTATCCAGCTGCTGCACAAAATGACTCAGGCTGACAGGTAGGCCAGCAGCCCACTTGAGCCAGGTTTTACATGGGGTCAAGTGAGGGTTGGCTCTGTTATTTGAGGTGCTAGGCAGTGAGCACAAATTATGTATTTGGCCCCAAGAGCTAGGCCATTTGAATCACCTGCTTCCACACAAAGAGCTGTATCAGATACACCAGGACACGGAGTGCATTACAGGAGGGTGTGGCGCCTCCGGGGCCTGAGTCAGGGTCTGACTCACCTTCTGTTAAGGTTTCCCATAGCACCTTGCAGGGTAACTTAGAATCGCTTAGAATCTGTTATGTTCAACTCTTTGCAACTCCACGGACTGTAGCCTGCAGGCTCCTTTGTTGATGGGATTTCCCATGCAAGAATACTGGAGCGGGTTGCCATTTCTTACTCCAGGGGATCTTCCTGATCAGGGATAGAACCCATGTCTCCTGCATCGGCAGGCAAATTCTTTACCACTGAGGCACCAGGGAAGCCCCCTTGCAGGGTACTCTATAGTAAATGCCTTCCCCGTGCTCCCCTGCCCTCAGTGGTCCAGAAGCTCTTTGACTTCTTCATGTGACTAAGATACTGATGTAAATGGACATAGACTTGCTGGGTCACTTGGGTATTAAACGCCCTGGCACTTTGGTGTGGCTTTGCCTCTTAGCTGTAACAGGAGATTCCTGACCATGCTATGGTTCATAGGTTTGTTGTTGTAACAGGGAGGTTTGCCACATTTTATCAGTTAGCTAAATAAGTGCAGGGGTCTTTCCAACACTACCTTTGCCTCTGAAAGTGATTGTTGAGGTAGCCTGATCTTTTGGAAAGTACACTGAATTAATAGTCCTCGTAGGTCTCGGCGCTGTTTCTGCAGGTGGACGGTGTCCTCACGCCACCACAGTCAGGTCTTCTTCCTCTCACTTTTAGATCCAGGAAACTGGCATAGCTGGAGGACCGTGTGGTTGGCTGAGATTCTTTATTTCGTTTTTCCATAAATTTCAGCCAACTCATACAAACTTTTTTTTAAAGACAGCTTTTATTTTTCTGAAATAGTATTGTACAGAATTGAAAGTAGAAACAGCTGCCTGTAAAGAATTCATGTAATTTGAAATTTAAAATAAGGGCATTCAGTGGGAGGAGTTACACATACTAGTTACAAAATGGAAACATATCAGATATTGAATATAAGAAAGTATTAGAATTTTATAGCTTGTAAGTGCTTTGCTGCAAACTAATATAATTTCACTTTAAACTGGAATGATGAGTCCAGTAGGTAGAAAATTAAAATGAACAAATGTAAGATAACTTTTACAGGCTTACCTCAAATGCCACCTGCTCCTCAAACCTGTCTTAGACCCTCACATGAACGTGGCCTCCCTCCCCTAGAACTCCCCAGTGTTTTCTTTGTACCTCTCATTCTCATCCGGCCTACATTATGTCTGTTTGCTTATCTTTGTTCCATACCTTTCTCTCTGCTTCCCTTAACTACATCTTAATTTCCTTGAAAGCAGTGTCTAGTTTTGCAAAGTACCTAAGACAGGACTTAATCATAGAAGGTTCTCTCATTAGCCTTAAGGAAAAACAAAAACATGAGAATGCAAGCCAGGTCAAGCAGTTATTAATAGGATAATGAGCAAAGGACTCTTGGCCCGTGGCTTGAATGCCTTCTTTTGGTAAAGGGTGCCCTGATAGATTTCTAGGGGGGTGGACAAATAAACTCCCCTCGCAGGGCAGGCACAAGCACACTCCCCCTCTCTCCAGTCCTCACTAATATTACTGCAATACTGACCATTTATACGATACTTCGAATTTTTGACCGTGGATGTGTGGATTTGTATTTCAGCGCCTCGAGTAACACAGTTAGAAGGAAATGCGTGTGAAATTTTATGGGAGACGGTGCCACCCATGAAAGGCGACCCTGTCAACTACATTCTGCAGGTGTTGGTTGGAAGAGAATCTGAGTACAAACAGGTGAGAACCAGCCTGTGTAGCACGCGTGGCCTCTGCCTGTTGCTGTGAGGATTCAGTGGCAAGTGAACTACATTTTTCTTAAGATCGATCTGTAGAAACCGATCCACATGTACCCATTACTAGGATCGAGTAGCTCTAGCTTATGTTCTTACATTTTCAGTTTCTCAAGCATGATCTCATGGGTTTTAAGTTCTATATTTGTATTTGATATTGCCTGTGATATTCACAAGTATCAAACTGTATATGTATCGAAAACTATGTCAGTGGTTTTATTCTAGAGGGAAAAAGTGTCAACCTAATTACTGAAGCCCCTGTTCTATCTGCCTTTTTTATGGAAGTTATAATTGAAGGATGAGGAAGGAAGAAGATGACTTATCAGCCCTCAAGGCTGTGATTCAGAAGCTTTGGGTCACTGCTGTCACCCTTTAATGTGCATAGGATCACATGCAAATCTGTTCATGTCGATTCTCATTCAGTCAGTCTGGGGCCATGGGTCAAGCCCCCAAGTGACACTGATGTTGCTAGTGCACGGACCATGTTTTGAGCAGCAAGACTATACATATCACATGATAAAGGATTTGGGTTTATCATTCATTACACCCTTTTTGATCCTGATCCTTCCCGAGCCACTCATTGTCTTGTCACTGGCTATGAAACATTCAGCTACTCTATAGGTTTCCATAACATTCCCAGAAACTTAATAACTACGTGAAAGCAGAACATAACACTGTTGCTCTGTTAGGAAAGCTGAGACCCACTCCTTACCAGCACTTGTAATAGAGGTGTGCATTTACATCAAACTCAAGAAGTTGAAGATAAATGCTACCTGCCTTCTGAATCTTTATCATAATTTGCAAAAACTTCTTTATTCAGATAAAGAATAAAGGCTCTAGCTACACAAAACAAGTAGAAAAAACTATTCACGGCTTGTGTTAGTTCGCTGGTTAATATCCTTCATATAATAATAATGTGTAGAAAGAAAGAAAATTTTAGTAAATTTCATAATCCTTTGTAAACTATGAAGTGTCAGATTAAAAAGTGAACTGCTTGAAACACATTTTGCAAAAACTTGTTTTAAATATAACAGCCACCAGTATTGTTTAACATCAGTGGATGGTTTCACCAGTCTCCACCATTCCTCGTAAATAAGAGCACACAGACTCTTGTTTCCTTTCACCTTAGAATCTCATTTTATACAGTATATTTCATTTCACAGTAAAGTTTTTAATTTATTATAATTGGAGACTAATTGCTTTACAACATTGTGGTGGTTTTTGTCATACATTGACGTGAATCAGCCATGGGTATACATGTGTCCAGTCCCAAACCCCCACCCACATCCCTCCCTATTTCATTCCCCTGGGTTGTCCCAGTACACCAACTTTAAGTGCCCTGTTTCATGCATCAAACTTGGACTGGTGATCTATTTCACATATGGTAATATCCATGTTTCAGTGCTATTCTCTCAAATCATCCCCCCTCGCCTTCTCCCAGAGTCCAAAAGTCTGTTCTTTATATCTGTGTCTCTCTTACTGTCTTGCATATAAGGGTCATCATTACCATCTTTCTAAATTCTATATATATGCATTAATATACTGTATTGGTGTTTTTCTTTCTGACTTCACTGTGTATGATAGGCTCCAGTTTCATCTACCTCGTTAGAACTGACTTTCAAATGTGTTCTTTTTAATAGCTGAGTAATATTGCATTGTGTATATGCACCACAACGTTCTTATCCATTCATCTGCTGATGGACATCTAGGTTGCTTCCATGTCCTGGCTATTGTAAAGTGTTGCAATGAACATTGGGGTACATGTGTCTCTTTCAATTTTGGTTTCCTTGGTGTATATGCCCGCCAGTGGGATTGCTGGGTCATGTGGCAGTTCTATTTCCAGTTTTGTAAGGAATCTCTACACTGTTCTCCGTAGTGGCTGTACTAGTTTGCATTCCCACCAACAGTGTAAGAGGGTTCCCTTTTCTCCACACCCTCTCCAGCATTTATTGCTTGTAGACTTTTTGATAGCAGCTATTCTGACTGGCTTGAGATGGTACTTCACTGTGGTTTTGATTTGCATTTCTCTGATAATGAGTGATGTTGAGCATCTTTTCATGTGTTTGTTAGCCATCTGTATGTCTTTGGAGAAATTTTAGCTCTTTAGCCCATTTTTTGATTGGGTCGTTTATTTTTCTGGTATTGAGCTACATGAGCTGCTTGTATATTTTTGAGATTAATTCTTTGTCAGTTGTTTTGTTTGCTAATATTTTCCCCTATTCTGAATGCTATCTTTTCACCTTATAGATTCCTTTGTTGTGCAAAAGCTTTTAAGTTTAATGAGGTCCCATGTGTTTATTTTTGCTTTTATTTCCATTACTCTGGGAGGTGGGTCATAGAGGATCTTGCTGGGATTTATGTCAGAGTGTTCTGCCTATGTTTTCCTCTAGGAGTTGTATATTTTCTGGTCTTACATTTTAAATCTTTAATGCATTTTGAGTTTTGTTTTGTGTATGGTGTTTAAAAGTGTTCTAGTTTCATTCTCTTACAGGTGGTTGACCAGTTTTCCCAGCACCACTTGTTGAAGA
The DNA here is from genome assembly GCA_006410935.1 of Redunca redunca. Taxonomy (NCBI): domain Eukaryota; kingdom Metazoa; phylum Chordata; class Mammalia; order Artiodactyla; family Bovidae; genus Redunca; species Redunca redunca. The sequence goes on from SJYQ01008209.1 coordinate 47,734, forward strand.
GATTTGTCTTTTCTCCATTGTATACTTTTGCCTCCTTTGTCAAAGATAAGGTGTCCATAGGTGTATGGATTTATCTCTGGGCTTTCTGTTTTGTTCCATTGATCTATATTTCTGTCTTTGTGCCAGTACCATACTGTGTTGATGACTGTAGCTTTGTAGTATAGTCTGAAGTCAGGCAGGTTGATTCCTCCAGTTCCATTCTTCTTTCTCAAGATTGCTTTGGCTATTCGAGGTTTTTTGTGTTTCCATACAAATTGTGAAATTATTTGTTCTAGTTCTTCACAGTAAATAATTTTACATGTGTTAGTTACTCTTTCAACTAACCTCAAAGATATGATTGATTTCAGAGTTTCAGCTCACATGGAGAATGGAGGATCTTTTCTCCCACCAGGTTTAGTCATCTTTAACACCAGTAGAATCATACTGTCCCATAGCATTGTAAAAAAGGGTTAAAGGACAAAATGTTACAAATTTTACAACATATCATTAACACTTAACAATATTCACTTCCCAACAGTACCATTCATCACTGTATTTTATAAACCTTTTCTCCAGCTACCATGCTTTTCTGCTTGTTCTTGGGTAAATGTTCTGCTTCTTAAAGCACACTGATTGCTATTTTTCATTGAGAAGGTATTATTTATTCAATATCTATACATCAGGCATTGCCAGAGTATAGGTTAATTCAAGTTAGATTTCATGGGTAGATGTGCTGCTTTGAATCTTGCTGTTTAATGCTAAAATATTTTAACCCATGAACATACAAATACTAATATACAATTACATATATGCTTCAAAATACATTTCTTATTATAAATAAACAGCTATAAATAAGAGTTTCTTGGTGAAAACACAGTTAAACCAGGGCGGGCTCAGTAGATAGGAATTAGCAATCTTCTTGTAACCATGTGTTTCCTGCATTTACCAAGAAATGATTAGGCAGGTAGTGAGTGGTACATGAAAAGTCGCAGTTGAGTCAGGGACAATTTGTACTGAGTTTTTCACTTCTCCCTATTCAGTAAGCATTAACTTAAGCATGATGTTTTGAGCCCTACATTCACTTGTTCTGGACACAAGATAGGGAATGAAGCCTGTTTATATTATGTGTGCAAAATAATGGTTAATTATAGTCCAGAGATAACAGGCTTTGAATTCATAGAGGCAAAGGAAAAGAAAATGAGAGGTCATCGTTGCAGAGCGTACACCACGGCAGAGCTGTGGGCTTATAGGAAGCACTACGTATACTTCAATTACAGCACTAATCACACAGGATCCACTCATGTGTGGGCTTGTGTTATTCATTTTTATCTTCCCAGGACTGGAACATAGCTAGGCACTCTGTAAATGATTTTTGCATACATGAAAGAGGCCTGTTTCAAAGGAACAGGGTGACTTATACTTGCAGTGGGGAGGAGAATTAAGCTTGACCATAGGGGGGATTTAGAAGTGGTATTTGTAACTTAGGTGAAAAAAAATCACCCATCATAGGACAGTATGCTTCTGTTCCCCAAGCTCATTTTTTATAGGCAACATATGGCAAGGGCCAAGGCTTTTGCTGATATTTTGCCGGAAACATTGAGTTAAACTCTGTAATTAGCTTTCTTTTGTTTAGCTATCATGATGTAGGGTGAGCAGCTGGTTCTAATTATGAAACAGTTTATTAACTTCAAGTATTAAGTCCTCACCTAAAGTTTTACTCTACATTAGTATGCATGCATATATTGATTTGGCTTTTCTGCCATTTAAAAAGTCTTTCAAGCATAAGCTTTTTTCAAGAAGCTTAAAAGTTCTTTTCAGACATTAATTGTAAAGCATTCAAGAAAAGAATGAAAATTGTGTGTATATGAAGGTGACTTTTTTCACCTCAAGACAGAACATAAGCAGTTTTATAATCAAGAAAGTGAAATGATATACATTTGTATTCAGACAGCAATGATTTTTATATAAAGTGTGTAAATATAAACACTGAAGGTAAGAAAAGGGTAACAAACTATAAGAAAGTATTACCTATTGGAGAGGCAAAATTTGTGACATATTATTAATACTGTTGCTGCTCAGATTTATTGCATTAAGAAAACCTTTGAAGCATCTGAAAATTCACAGAGCTCCACCTTTAACTTGATGGCATCTCTGAATTTATTTTGTATCATTTTAAAAATATAGTATTGGGACATGTATTGATTCTTTGTGGTATCACACAAGGTACTGTGAAGAAAGATCTTCTCTTGACCTCGATGGAACAATTTTAAAGACTTGGAGCCTGCATATTTTTTAATGGTTTGCAATTTAATTCCCTAACAGAAATTAAACACACTATGACTATTTTCATAAAGGTTCAGATCCAAAGTAAGAATAGATCAAGATGGAAATATTTAAAAACTATTATTTGTCTTACTGACTCTGAACACTTTGTAGGTTTATAGGTCCCTTTAAGTATCTGATGAAGGATATGACCCCTTCTATCAGAAAAATATTCATGCTTACATCCATTTTAAATGGCATATAAAACAAATGTATATTCAGTTTCCTGGAATTCTGGTATAGGACCCCTGATTCCTTGAGAAACTGCTAGGTGCTCTGTACAGTGAGGGCTGCCTGGCATATAACAGAATGGCATAATCTGTGCTCTCAGAGCTTCCAGTCCCATTGGGGTGGAAACAGCATGGCCCCAAGACGCAGTTCGGTAATAGTGCCCTTCCCATCCTCTTTGCCTCAGGAGCAGCAGTTCCTGCCCAGCACTGCACCCTCCACAGAGGAATCCTGCAGGTTAGTAAATGCCCACTTCAGCAAGGGGCCAAGGAAAGTCATGTCTGCCTTCTGTAGTCATGTGGTATTGAAGGACTTATTCACCTCTCTGAGCCTTGCTGTCTTGTCAAAGTGGAGATACTAATTCTCCATTTCAGGGTTACTGTGGACATCAGCTCTGTTAGTCTTGAGAGAGTGCTGTGCACATGGTGATGCTGGACAGTTATATCTCCTTTTCTTGGGAGAATTAGTAAAAGATATCAAGCATTTCAACTACACAGCATGTTACTCTGAATTGAGGGTCACAGATTCTTCATTTTGATTATCTGGGTATTACTTTAAATCCTCTCACTTGGAATAAACATGTCAAAATTACTTTAAAATACATTGCACACCAAATCAAGGACAGAAATAGTCTTTGTAAAAATAATATTGCATGTATACTTACTATTGTATTATGATTGGTTACTTCAATAAAAATCTTAGATGGAGCTATGCCTTTTAAATTGGGTTGAGGCAGGAGGAAGAGCCCATAATGGTGCCCCTGTCAAAATGAATGGAAGCAAAGGGAGAAGAGGCACAGCCTGCTGCAGAGAGAGGCACAGTCCCATGGAAAGTCACCTGAACTGCGCTGCAGGCCTGGTGGCCTGACTGACAGTGTGACCCTATGGCTGTGATTATTCACACAGAAACAAACCAGTTATCTCAAACCCGTGGAACCAGAATCCTCAGGAAATGGAGTATTGGGATGGTTTCATTTTTTTCCTTAGCTAGGAATGAATCCAAAAGATTTAAATCATAAAAATGTGGTTGACTACTATCCATGCAATGAAGACAACTCAGCTGTGGTTAGTGATTCCGTTGTATAATCATGGCTGTACCTATAGTGCACCCTGTGGTTTGTGTGAGGGTTCTAATACTTAATGTTCTCATGTACTTGTTTCTGGTAATTTTCCTCTCTTCAAACTGTGTGGTATAAGCATATCTACTCTTAAGTATTTAAGGGTTCTAATTAGAGAACATTCGATGAGCATCTTCTCTGTTATAGCCATGTGTTATTTGCTATGGAAACAGAACAAGTCCCCCATTCAATATATGTATCACACATATATATAAAGATAATAAAAACATTGTGTTGACAATGCTTTTAAAAGGGGTGAGGTCTTCCAATTAAAATAAGAGCTAAAAGAAAAACATTTACAAATTAAAGCTCAACTTTTGATTGGACTTGTCATTAAGGAAGTTCCCTTCAATTAGATATTCATTTTTCCTTCACTAAGCTTTTTGCCTAAGGGTATGAGAAAAGTAGCGTTCCTTTACTTTCAAAATACATTTTCGGGGATCTTTAGGGAGAGAAGTGATATAAATTAAACAAATTTATATAAAGTCTCTATTCAAGATTCCATGAACTGGGTTTCTGGGAAATTAAATATACTTCTGAGCCAACTTTCATAGAAGGAGCTAGCCATGCAAATTCTGGAAACCATAGAAATAATTTAACACGAGATATAAATGAATAGAATAGATTGTTTACCTGGGCTATTGCAGACAGGAAACCAAAGCTCAGATAGGGAAGGGACCGGTAGTATGCTGGTCCCAGAGGTTGCAGATCACTCCCTTCATCAGTTTCGAAGAAGACTTGTTTCGAAAAATACTGATTTGAGCATCTAAATTTGGGGAATTAAGTAAAGAACATTCACAATGAAAAGGTCTCTGTAAAGAAAAAAAGGTGCACCATTGTTTTCCTGAGACCACGCACATGCTGTTGGGAAATGATCCATCGACTATCATCGTGGTGTAAACTCCTGAACAGCTGGCTATGTGTGGGTTGGGGCAGTCACCATGATGACAAGTTCGTCTTACAATAGCCATTTAACTAACTTATCATTGGAACAGTGAGCTATGAGAAAGGAGGGATCTCTCAGGATTACTAGGGTTTTCTTACAGCTCTTTTGTTCTTGGCTGCTCCAGCGCTGTTCAGTCTGTAACCGCAGTTGCCAAGACACATGCCACAATCTTTACAGAAAAACAGAGTAACTCACCGGGCAGAACATGCTTCAAATCTTACAAAAGGGGACAGCAAAAGAAGGGTGAATCTGGGAAATATGAAAAACACAATTGATTTTCTGGGGCTTACCACTAAACAAAAGTACAATAAGACTCTTAACGGCTACTTCTAAAGTTTGAAAATGAGGGAGGAAAAAATTTTCAAAAGGCTGAATATCAGGTGAACATTGGATGTTCTGATGCCTTTTCTAAACGACAGTCTTCTTGCTCTTTCAGTTTGCACAACACTGAATGAGTGGCCAGTGCACTTGTGTTCTCTGATACAATGTCCTGCTTCTTGTGGAAGTTTATGTGCTGGTCTTTAGCAACTGAATGTTTGTAGATTCCCACTGACTCTGGCAAGTGTTTAGACAGAGTTGAAACTGTTGGAAATACTCTTTATTGGGAATTTATGTTAATGGGCAAAATTCACAGTTTTACTAAGGTGGCCTGTCACTAAAAATGCCCCTATCACTTTTGATCACTGTATGTTAAAAATATATTTGAAGTATTTTTAAATTCTAAACAGCAGTAGTGGTAGTAGTAATAATAATAGCTAACTTTTGCTGTGCAGTTACCTATATACCACCCATGTTTTAAGCACTTTATGAGGCTAACTCAGTGCTACTCAGCTAGAATGTGTTTGGATTAATTTTACTTTCCTATTTAATTAACTAAATCTCTTTACTGATTTGAGTTTCAGCAAGTTTGTTCCTATCTCTAACATAAGACATGGATTTTTATGTAATTTTAAGGTGATTATCATTTCCTCTAAGTGTTTTGAGTATCAATACCACTTTGATAAAAGAACAAAGTGGAAGACAAATGGAAAAGGACAGGTTGGTCAAACAGGAAACTCTTAAGACAGACCATTATAGTAAATATTAATTTGTGATAAATAGGACTGCATCAAAGAATTCTTTAAAAATGATTAGGTAAGCCACAAAACTGGGAGAAAATATTCATAACACATATCTGACAAAGAACTTACATCCAGATTATATTAAAGAACCACTGCAAATTAAAATAGGCAAAACAGTTGAACACACTGTTCACAAAAGTTATATGAATGACCAAATAAGCACATGAAGAGGTGGGAAACACCTTTAGGCATCAGGGAAATGCAACTGAGGTACCAGTCTCACCCATTAGAATGACTAAAATACAAATGACTGACAATAACAAATGTTGGTGAGGGTGTGGAGCAGCTGGAACTCTCATGCTTAGCTGGCAGGAGTGCAAAGGGATGTGCTTGTTAAAACTTTCCCACGCAGTTAGATACAGAGTTATACTCAGCACTTCTAGGTATTCACCTAAGAAAAAGAGAAACTTAAGTCCAAGATTTGTACAAAAATGTTCATAGTACTCTTACTGTATAAAAACTCCAAACGGGAAATAATGCAAATATTTGTCAAAAAGCAAATGGACCCATCAGTGTACAGGCATGTACTTATTCTTCAGTAAAAGGAAGAGCTACTGAATTGATAACAGATGAATCTCCTAGGCACAGGAAAGTACACAGGATTTGATTGTATTTATATGAACCACTAGAGCAGACAAAACAAATTACAGAATGAAAAGTCAAAATAGTGTTTACCTCTTAGGGCTGGGGTGAGCTATCTAATGGAGTAGGGTTTCATGGTGTAGCCACTAGTGACTGTCAACTGAGACTTTACACTTTATTTCTGTAATTTGTTTTTGTTTACATTTTTTTAAAATTCTGTGCACCAAGATCAGAGAGCCCTTTATAAGAATTAAGTCATCTGCTGATTTATAGCCTAAATTAAAATTCAACTAGATGCATCACCATGACTTGTATCAGCTGCAGTACTGATAAGTGCCTTACCTCCTGTCAATATCCGAGTCACTGAATTTATATTTTATTTGGAGTAGGTCAGAATACTTTATGGTTGAAATACAGACTTGGTCAAATGCCGTTCCATGTACTCTTTGTTGTTATGGAGTTCATTTAAACCAAACCAGTTCTACAAGGACCCAATGTTGTATGATTATTACTTCAGAGACCACAGTGTTGTTATAAATTAATTGACCAGGACTTTTCTTTTTCTTGAAGGTGTACAAGGGAGAAGAAGCCACATTCCAAATCTCAGGCCTCCAGACCAACACAGACTATCGGTTCCGCGTGTGTGCGTGTCGTCGCTGTTTAGACACCTCTCAGGAGCTAAGCGGAGCTTTCAGCCCCTCTGCAGCTTTTGTACTACAACGAAGTGAGGTCATGCTTACAGGGGACATGGGGAGCTTAGATGATCCCAAAATGAAGAGCATGATGCCTACTGATGAACAGTTTGCAGCCCTCATTGTGGTTGGCTTTGCAACTTTATCCATTTTATTTGCCTTTATATTACAGTACTTCTTAATGAAGTAAACAAACCCAACAAAACTAGAGGTATGAATTTAATTAATGCTACACATTTTAATATACACATTTATTCAGATACTCCCTTTTTTAAGCCCTTTTGTTCTTTGATTTATATACTTATTTTACAGATTTAGCTAGGAAAAAAATATCAGTGTTTTGGTGCACCTTTTTGAAATGCAAAACTAGGAAGAGGTTAAACTGGATTTAAAAAAAAAAAGAAGCAAACCAGATACCAAAAGCTAGCTTATGTTTTCTTCTAAAATTTTCAGATTTGCCTTTATTCTGTCTTCACTGATGTCTTTTGCAAGCCTTTGATTTTTTTTTCCATGTTACAGTTTAGTAATTTATATTCACCGTTCACTTCTTATGTCTTGATCATCTGTATCTGTGAACATGAATCACAGCGTGTGTACTTACAGGGCTAGGATTTCGGCATCGTCAGAGTATTACCACACAAAAACCACCACATAACGGAAGATATGTTCACTCAAATAAGGCTGCCCTAAACGACCATGTTGTCACTCAGTTATTTAACTGTTTAGCTCATCGAAATCAAAATGTGTACTTTACAATGTTTTAATAATCTGTATTTCTTATGATTTTAACACTATGAGCTGCCTGTCTAAGAAATCAAGTAACCAAAATGCACCTATAAATTATGGAGCATTGTAGATTTTACCACATCAATTCATAGCAGTAACTTTTCGAGGGCATTGTGCAATAGTTAGTTGTTTCCTTGTTCAGCTATTTTAAAAGCTGCTTTAACTTGTTTGTCTTTGTAAATAACTACTTCTAATCACTAGAGTTATTATATTCTGTTATGTTTGACCAGAATTATATGACGAGAACTGGTGACAGTTTAGTGCCTCTGCCCATTGTCCATGATTTACACTAATTGTGAGCAATCTCCTTATATGTCAGCTCATTATTTTTGAAAGATTTGCCTTTAGGCTGTTCTTTGAGGTATCAATGAAGTGATTGAATTTCAGTTCCTTAATTCAGTGCACATAATACTAATCTAACAGCAAATGAAAATTAAAACCCACTAAATTTGTAGTTCCTATTTTGGGGGGTTGATTTGGCTATGTGTGGAGAGGGAATGGTATTTGCTGGTAATAAGCACAGGGTGTTTGGGGGTCAAGGAGCCTAGATTCTCTCCCTGGATCTGTCACTAACTTGCTGCGTGACCTGAACACGTCACTTTACCTCTCTGTGCCTCAGTTTTCCCATGCATTAAAAATAAAAAATAAAATGGGGATTCTAATGTTTGTAAGTGCTTTGAGATCCTCGATCAACAGGTGCTATTGGAATGCAAAGTGTTACTCTTGCATGTTTATTTTGATTCATGAGATTGTCCATTTTAACCCAAAGTCATTGGATTATGTATATGAAGTCCATAATGTTTGCGTACCTCAGGGACATTTAAGAGTTAGAGGTGCAAATATATTCCAAAAGGGTGCAACAGACACAGTGTATCCCCCTGCTTCTGTTTTTGTATATTTTTGCTACTTGGTTTTTCTTGATCATAGCTATTTTGTGCTTGGTCTATGTTGTCTTAAAATGCAGTATCCTGTACTAGCTTATAATATTCCCATACCAAAGTCATGGGGAAACCAACATTATTTTGTTTTTGGTTTATTTATACTATATTCTGCATACAGTACTTTAAATGCCAATTACAGTGCAATCTTTATTTATTGTAAAATTTTTTAAATGTACTTATGTACTAATTTTCTCTTGTAGCATGTTATTTTTTTGTGTTTTATACTTTTGTAATTTTAGGTCAGTCTTGTTCCTTGGCAACATCTGTAGTATTATCATTCTTCTGACATTTTCTTGTGTTTTTAAATATAAAGAGCATCTAGTGCATTAAATGCCAAAAAAAAAATCCATTATCAGTGATTGAAACGTTTACATGTACCCAAGAAAAACATAATCATCTCTTTAAAGAAAGTGCTAAGATCAATGAATTATTCTGTGTGCCTACATTGTGATGTAGTAAGTACTAGAAAGTTCTGTATTTTGTTATTGACTAGAATAACTAGTTTAATTAGCCTTGCAAACTGATGGCATCAAGGTAAATATATTTTTGCCAAAGTTTCTGGCCTTCCAAAACTCACTCTACTATTAAATGTGCATCACGATCCACTATAACAACCGCATCTGCATTTTCTGAAACAATCTCATGCCTTTGGGGAGAAGGCATTTTTTTTTTTTTTAAACAATGAAGAGTCAGCTGAGTACAAGAACCTTGTCTGCAGGAGAAAGATAAAATCCCTTTTTGGAAACACTTCAGAACTGCTGCTATAAAGAAATTCTCAGAATTGGTTGGAATTTTGTTTTAATGAAATAGTACTTTAAGCCAAAATTGCTATGAATATTTGATCTTTGAGATTTTCACACTATCTAACCACCAGAAAGCTGAAGTGTGTGACACACTAGCTGACAAGCACTTTATTTTATTGCTCTCCATTGTTGACTGTGCGTTATAGTTCCTCAGTCAAAAAGTTATCACACTATCTGGCACTATTTTATATTACAAATATTGTGTATATGTGATATTGATATATACCTATATATTGCCATTACACATGAACAATAAAATAAAGTGTCATGTTAACCTTCTCTCTTTGCCCTTTTGCAATATGTAGGAACGAGTGAGTGGCTTTCTGATGCTCTATATGTCAAACTCCTCTCTGGCACAAGAAATTCCAGTCATGTGAAGCAAAATTCCCTTTGTCCTCAAATTGTTTAAAAAGAAAACTTTTTTAAAAGGTTTTTTGCATATTATCTGCCTTGTTCTTATCAACTTGAAATGTTGGCATTTTCTAACCATGTTTTGTTGGCTACAGTAATTCAGTATTCCTGTCAAATTTGAAAAGTGCCCTAATTGAATGTGTTTGAATGTTATCCTTGCACAATTCTTTAAATTGAAAGACAAAATGTTTTACCTCACTGTTGGACATACATTCCAAGCTTTTCAACTTTAGGAGAAAAAAAATAATCATGTTTTCCTGTATTGTAAATTTTAGACTATTTCATATACATTGTATTAAAACTGCCATATCAATTTTAATGTATAGATTTTGCAAATACTATGCTATATGTAATACCTAACTGTATCTGTAGTGTATATGTAATATATTTATGCCCAATAAATGTTTTAATTCTTTCTGACTTAAGTAGGGTTCTTCTGCCATGAATAGGATTGCTTTTGTTGTTACTTTTTCAAAACTTAAACCACATCCCAGAAGTTGTAAATTCAGATGCCTTTAGAGGCCAGGCAGGTGGCATAATGCAGGGAGCTTGCTTTGCCATCTAAAGGGTGGCTGCTACCCTGCTCCTGGTTGGGGCCCTGCAGGTCTGCCACCCACAAACATGTAGGCTAGTTTTTTCAAAAGAGGCTGCAAGTCCAGATCTCCCTAAATGGGCCAGCTAACATGCGATTGCAGACAAGGCCCATGGGCAGCCAGTTCTTTTTCAGAGTCTGTAAATAATGTATGCTTTTATTCTAACATGCTGTCCATATGCCAAACTCAGGAGCCCAGGTTTGCCTCTTCACTTAGCACCTGGGATGTTCCTTCTCTGTGACAGACTCGCACAGTTCTGACCTCCCCCTTCCCTCCTCCAGGTCCCATTCAGCAACAGCAACAGCAATAAAGTACAGTGTTCCCACTATAGTCAAGATTTCATCATGATGTTTAGACTGTTTTGCTAGGAATCCCTACTATCTTTTTTCCCCCGAGGGAAAAATGATTGGGGAAAATGTTTATAACTCAAAGCTCTCTTTCTCAAAGAATGCTGATAATCATTCTTTTGGGTAAAAATGCCAAGTTGAACACATCAGGTTTTGCATGCTCCTTACACTCCACTCCTGAAAATATACTAAAGGGTTTATTTTTAAGTCATAACTGCTCTCAACACTGAAGAGTGGGAAAGAATTGTTAACACGAGAATTTTGAAAACCTGACCAAAGAAAGCTGAATTCTCATTTACCAGGGAAGAGAATGAACACCAACTCAATTTACATGCCGAATTCACTGAAGGTTCAAAAACTGATAGACATATTTCCCTTTAAAGTAATGGTAAAGAGGGATGGGAGCCTAAAATAGTATTGGTAAAAAGCTGTTAAAAATGCTATTATAAAAAATAATGTCTTTTTTCAGCCAGACAACTGCTCTTCCATTTTTGCAGAAACCAAAAGTTTATCCCCAAGAGAATGTAAAATAAGCCCTGGACTTGGAGAATGTTATTCTTACCTGAAGATGAAGTGGTTCAGTACCACCCTTCTGTGGTAATTCTCAGCCTTGGCTACACAGTAATACGACCTGGGCAGCTTTTCAAAATCCCTATGTCAGACCCTACACCAATAAAATGAGTATTTTTGGAATATCCTACACCAATAAAATGAGTATTCTGGAATATCAATGTTTTTTAAATCTCCCCAGGTGATTGCATTGTACAGCCAAGATCAAGAACCACTATCCTAAGGTGAAACTCTCAGGCAGCAATCTTCTCAGCTTTTTAGTCCTCTGGCTTAACCAAAGGTAACCTGACATCTGATGAAAGCTGCTAACGTGAAAAGTCCAAAGCTAACAACTTGGAAGAATCTGAGGCTAAGGGAGAAGAAGCTTCAGAAAACTATCATAGCCCCAAAGAGATGAGAAAAGACAAGTCATCTTTAGACTAAAGGTAGGATGCTGTGGAAGAAGAACATGTGAGGAACATGGACACATTCTTGGAAATTAGCAACTCAAGTAGAAGGATTGGAAACTGGAATTGAAAATAATCCCAAAACAAAGCAGAAAAGTGAAAAGATAAGTACATCAGGATCAGATCAGGATATTCAATAGCCAAATAATAGGAACTCCAGAAAGAAGAGGAAATGTAGAGGGGAAAATCAAACACATGGGTTTCCAGATGGAAGCACACGAGGATGCTCAACACAATAGATAAAGCAGGGCCTCTTCAAATCACACCATCTTGAGATTTCTAAACAATAGGACCCAGAGAAGCTCCCCAGCACATGGAAAAACTGGTCGCACGGGAGGATAAGGAGTCAGGGTAACTTTATACTTAGTGGCAACACCAGAAGCAAGGAATCAGTGAAGCAAGTATGGCAAGATTTTGAAAGAAAAAGATTTCCCACCTGCTTACTCTCAGTCAAAGGTAAAGCATCAAGAAGACATTTTTAGAAATTAGAGCTCTCACACTTTTGCCTCCCAAGTACCCTTTCTTAGGAGGCTACCAGGGAATATGCTCTCCTCTGTGTGCTTAGTCACTCAGTCGTGTCCAACTCTATGACCCCGTGGACCATAGTACCAGGCTCTTAAGTCCATGGGATTCCCTGGGCAAGAATACTGAACTAGGTAGCCATTCCCTTTGTCAGGGGATCTTCCCAACACAGGGATCCAACCCGCATCTCCTGTATTGCAGGCAGATTCTCTACCATCTGAGCCACCAGGCATGCCACATGCTTCCTGTGTGATATGAGTGGATGCACCAAAAAGATGCATCTTTGGGATTCCACCTTCAATGCTCTTCACACATGTCAGCAGTTGGCTCTCTGGCCCTTTGCCTCAGAAAAATGTATGCAACTCTCACTTTATCCCTTCCCTATCCACAGTCATGATGGGTGCATAAACACACACTTCTCTCAACAGAAGAACTGCAAAATGGTCCTTTTCAACACTTGACCTTGGACTAATTAAAACAGGGAATTCCCTGGTGGCCCAGTGGTTAAGAGTCTGTGCTTCCACTACAGGGGGCATGGGTTCAATCCCTGGTGAGGAAATAAAGACCCTGCATGCTGTGTGGCATGGCAAAAAACCCAACTAACAGTTAAATCTGTACCAGCATTGGTGCCCTCTGGGTGGTGCCCTCTGGGTGGTATCTAAAAAGAAGTTCTCACCTCCACCACTAGACTCTCCAGTTCAGTTCAGTTGCTCAGTCGTGTCTGACTCTGCGACCCCATGAATTACAGCACGCCAGGCCTCCCTATCCATCAACAACTCCCAGAGTTCACTCAAACTCATGTCCATCGAGTCAGTGATGCCATCCAGCCATCACATCCTCTGTCGTCCCCTTCTCCTCCTGCCCCCAATCCCTCCCAGCATCAGAGTCTTTTCCAATGAGTCAACTCTTCACATGAGGTGGCTAAAGTATTGGAGTTTCAGCTTTAACATCAGTCCTTCCAAAGAACACCGAGAACTGATTTCCTTCAAAATGGACTGGTTGGATCTCCTTGCAGTCCAAGGGACTTTCAAGAGTCTTCAACACCATAGTTCAAAAGCATCAATTCTTCAGCGCTGAGCTTTCTTCACAGCCCAACTTTCCATACATGACTACAGGAAAAACCATAGCCTTGACTAGA
>SJYQ01008209.1:62948-97548 GCA_006410935.1 Redunca redunca
ATCACTCACCTAGAGCCAGACATCCTGGAATGTGAAGTCAAGTGGGCCTTAGAAAGCATCACTATGAACAAAGCTAGTGGAGGTGATGGAATTCCAGTAGAGCTATTTCAAATCCTGAAAGATGATGCTGTGAAAGTGCTGCACTCAATATGCCAGCAAATTTGGAAAACTTAGCAGTGGCCACAGAACTGGAAAAGGTCAGTTTTCATTCCAATCGCAAAGAAAGGCAATGCCAAGAATGCTCAAACTACAGAACAATTGCACTCATCTCACATGCTAGTAAAGTCATGCTCAAAATTCTCCAAGCCAGGCTTCAGCAATACATGAACCATGAACTTCCTGATGTTCAAACTGGTTTTAGAAAAGGCAGAGGAACCAGAGATCAAATTGCTAATATCCACTGGATCATGGGAAAAGCAAGAGAGTTCCAGAAAAACATCTATTTCTGCTTTCTTGACTATGCCAAAGCCTTTGCTGTGTGGATCACAATAAACTGTGGAAAATCCTGAAAGAGATGGGAATACCAGACCACCTGACCTGCCTCTTGAGAAACCTATATGCAGGTCAGGAAGCAACAGTTAGAACTGGACATGGAAAAACAGACTGGTTCCAAATAGGAAAAGGAGTATGTCAAAGCTGTATATTGTCACCCTGCTTATTTAACTTATTTGCAGAGTACATCATGAGAAATGCTGGGCTGGAGGAAGCCCAAGCTGGAATCAAGATTGCTGGGAGAAATATAAAGAACCTCAGATATGCAGATGACACCACCCTTATGGCAGAAAGTGAAGAGGAACTCAAAAGCCTTTTCATGAAAGTGAAAGAGAGTGAAAAAGTTGGCTTAAAGCTCAATATTCAGAAAACGAAGATCATTGCATCTGGTCCCAGCACTTCATGGGAAATAGACGGGGAAACAGTAGAAACAGTGTCAGACTTTATTTTTGGGGGCTCCAAAATCACTGCAGATGGTGATTGCAGCCATGAAATTAAAAGACACTTACTCTTTGGAAGAAAAGTTATGAGCAACCTAGATAGCATATTCAAAAGCAGAGATGTTGCTTTGCCAACAAAGGTCCGTCTAGTCAAAGCTATGGTTTTTACAGTGGTCATGTATGGATGTGAGAGTTGGACTGTGAAGAAAGCTGAGCACGGAAGAATTGGTGCTTTTGAACTCGACAAGACTCTTGCGAGTCCCTTGGACTGCAAGGAGATCCAACCAGTCCATTCTAAAGGAAATCAGTTTTGGGTGTTCTTTGGAAGGACTGATGCTAAAGCTGAAACTCCAATACTTTGTCCACCTCATGCAAAGAGTTGACTCATTGGAAAAGACCCTGATTATGGGAGGGATTAGGAGCAGGAGGAGAAGGGTATGACAGAGGATGAGATGGCTGGATGGCATCGCTGACTCGATGGACGTGAGTCTGAGTGAACTCCGGGAGTTGGTGATGGACAGGGAGGCCTGGCGTGTTGCGATTCATGGGGTCGCAGAGTCGGTCATGACTGAGCAACTGAACTGAACTGAACTGATACCCCCCTTCCCTACTCCAGCTCCATACCAGCCTTGAAAACCAGCAGCCCTGCAACCACCAGAGGTAGCACACTGGGTTTGGAGCACTTCAAAATGGCTCATCCCTAGCACATTGTCACTGTTTAACCTGTCACACAGCTCTCTGGAAAAGCCCCATTGGCAGGGTGGTGGTATTTAACCTGCCTTAGAGCTCATTCTATCGGTAAGCTGTATACCCAAGACACTTACTGAAAGCTATTTAGTGGAATAGTCTAACCCTGCAGCTACTTGAGGCTGAATTCCAATGGCAGCAAACAAGAGTTGGCCCAAAACTTCAAGACTGGGAGCATGAGATATCCTTAAAGGGTATTGAAAGCTTGTAACTTAGTTCTCCGGGTCTAGAAGTCTATGTGCATGAGCAGGGCTGTGTGCATGCTCAGCAAAGACCTGAGAAATCCCTGATCTCACTTCTGACTGATCTTCAGGCCTTGTGCAAGTGGGGAGTGAAGGTTAAGGCAGAATTGTAAATTCCCCGTGCATTGACCAACCTAGATAGCATATTGTAAAGCAGAGACATTACTTTGCCGACTAAGGTCCGTCTAGTCAAGGCTATGGTTTTTCCAGTGGTCATGTATGGATGTGAGTGTTGGACTGTGAAGAAAGCTGAGCGCTGAAGAATTGATGCTTTTGAACTGTGGTGCTGGAGAAGACTCTCAAGAGTTCCTTGGATTGCAAGGAGATCCAACCAGTCCATTCTGAAGGAGATCAGCCCTGGGATTTCTTTGGAAGGAGTGATGCCAAAGCTGAAACTCCAGTACTTTGTCACCTCATGCGAAGAGTTGACTCATTGGAAAAGACTCTGATGCTGGGAGGATTGAGGGCAGGAGGAGAAGGGGACGACAGAGGATGAGATGGCTGGATGGCATCACTGACTTGATGGATGTGAATCTGAGTGAACTCCGGGAATTGGTGATGGACAGGGAGGCCTGGCATGCTGCAATTCATGGGGTCGCAAGGAGTCGGACACAACTGAGTGACTGAACTGAACTCTGCCTTGAAAGTGCACTCCATCATACAGAATCCCTTGACAAATGAAGCCTTACTGCCTCAAGGCATTTAAGGAAACCTGTGAGCATGCATTAACTCACTATTAAAATACAATGATACTTTAGTGGCCAGATTCAAAGGAAGAAGTCTGGAAAGATACAATCTGAATTAATAACTTGTGCTTAGTCACTCAGTCATGTCCGAACCCACCAGGCTCCTCCGTTCATTGAGATTCTCCAGGCAAGAACACTGGAGAACACCGCCACGCCATCCTCCAGGGAATTTTCCCAACCAAGGGATTGAACCCAGGTCTCCTGCATTGCAGGCAGACTATTTACCAGCTGAACTACCAGGGGAGCACAAGAATACTGGAATGGGTAGCCCATCCCTTCTTCAGGTGATCTTCCTGACCTAGGAATCGAACCAGGGTCTCCTGCATTGCAGGCAGACTCTTTACCAGCTGAGCTACCAGGGAAGCCAAATTCATAACTTGGATTTACCCTAATGAAAAGAAAGTAAAAGTGTTAGTCACTCAGTCATGTCCAACTCTTTGTGACTCCATAGACTGTAGCCCACCAGGCTCCTTTTGTCCATGGAATTCTCTAGGCAAGAATACTGGAGTGGGTTGCCATTTCCTTCTCCAGGGGATCTTCCCGACCCAGGGATTGAACCCGGGTCCCCTGCATTGCAGCAGACTCTTTACCACCAGGGAAGCCCCACTAATGAGTAGAGAGTCTGTGTATGTGTGCTACATCGCTTCAGTCACATCAAACTCTGCGAGCCTATGGACTGTAGCCCACCACGCTCCTCTGTCCATGGGAGGAATAGGGAGGTGATGATCAAAGAGGATTTTGGTCTTAACTGTAATATGTTTGCTGTTTAGATGAAAGATTCATTTATATAGCATGTAATAAAAATTAGTTTCATGGTAAACAGAACCATATAGAAGAAATAAAATTCTTCCCTCTTTTTGGAGCCAAAGGATAAATAAAGATGCTTAATTTTTCCCCCCAAGGACCAAAGGTGCAGATTTTGTTTTCCATCTGAGCAGATAGATTTTGTACTTTTCAAAGGTACAGATTTTGTTATAAGAGAAATGTGTTCAATTTAGACAAACACAGTTTCTTGCGGACATGAGCCACTGAATGCTGATGATTTTCCACTATAGCATTGTTTCCCAAAGTGAGGAGGTAAACAAGATAACTAAGTGGGTATTGCTGAGAAATGGAGTATTTCCTACCACATCATAAACAAGGATGTAACAGTCATCAGCAACTACAACCCTCCAATGTGAGCCCTAAGAGCACTCAGGAAGGAGAATACCTGCCATCTGTTAACCATCAGGCTGCAGCCACTCCCTGTGGTGAGCCCCAAGGAAGCTCATGATGTGAATGAAAACACAGGATACTGGCCCCAGAGAGCTAAGATGTATATGAAAGGAATGATTTCGGTGAGCCCAGACTCATGCATCTTCCCATACATAGAAAAGTGCTACATTCCTTAACTTGGGATATCTGGTTTTCTTTATTTAACAATCTTTTGACATTCTGACTACCTGCCCTTTGTTGTAAAACTTCTATATAACCTGGCTCCTCCCCTCATCTCCTCAAAGCAGTTCTCTCAGGGTCACTTGAGATGCTGTCTCCCATGCTTGAAGGCCAAACACCTTTCAAATTAGGTAGTTTTTGTTTTCTGTACTACAGTGGATATTTAAGTTTATAAGTGAAATAGAGCAAGTAAACAGTGCAGGTGCTACTCAGATATGGCAGAAATCATAGGACTATAAACAAATAGGACTAAAGTTTGAGAACAATGCACTGTGGAACACTGCCTCCTAAAAATACAAATAGGTCTATGCAACACATATTTTAAGTTAGCAACTGCAGATACATTCTTTTTCCCTCTCAGATATAAAGTTACTTTAGGGGAAAAGGATTGGGAATAAAAACTCACAATCCACACACAGTTGGAGATGGAGCTAACTAGAAACTTCATGCAGTTGAGCCCTACCAGATTCAATAACCTGCTTATCCCTTCCTGTCTTACTGTGCATATTGTCACATTCAATACTGAAGAATATTCATAAGACTAAGAATTAGCTTATCTAAAGTTATAGTGTTTTTTCCTGAACCTTGAAGGTTCAATAATGTTATTTTGTAGAGCCTAAGACAAGATAGAGTAGATTTTGTTTTTGCAATAAGCATGTGGGAGAGAAGGAAAATATAATGGGCCTCTTCTTATTCATCTGCCACTTTCTCCTCTGGGCAGTGAGCTAGGGGCATCCTTTCCCACCTCCAACTCCATCCACTTGATTCTCCACAAGTTGCTGTGTTTTCCCAAAATCCCTTGCCCAGACTTAAATTTTTCTAGAGGTGGGCCCCCAACCCTCTGGGATTAAGTTATGCCTGTAACTGCAAGATGAAAACTTTGAAGATTTTGAGCCAACTGGTTTTCTCAGTGTAGAGTAAGTAAGCAAGTGGTCAGAGAAAATATGCTGGCAGGAAGAGAGAAGCAGAGCAGAGGGACCATATATATAAGGTCCTATTTATTCTCTCTTTAGGTTCTGGTAGCTCAGACAATAAAAAATCTACCACCAATGCAGGAGACCTGGGTTCAATCCCTGGGTTGGGAAAATCCTCTGGAGGAGGGCATGCTAACCCACTCCAGTGTTTTTGCTAGAGAATCTCCATGGATTCTCTAGGAACCTAGCAGGCTACAATCCATAGGGTTGCAAAGAGTGGGACACAATCGAATGACTAAGCACATAGGTTCACTGAGAACCCCCCCCTTCCTTGTTTTCCTTCTGCCCCTTTGTGTTTAAGCTACTTGGACTTGGGTATTTACTGACACAAGAGACCAGAAGATTCCCAACCAGGATAGAAAGCATGTAAGACATATTTCATATTGCAAAAGGGACTTATTTAAATTATTATATACAGGAGAGTGATCAAGATGGTGGTATAGTAAGATGTGAAGCTCCCGTCCCCCACAAACACAACAAATCACACTAACTCATTATGTGTGGAACAAATCTCACAAAATCTACTGAATGCTAGCAGAAGACCTTAGACTGTGGAAAGGGCAAGAAAATCTCCACATGACTGGATAGAAAAAAAGAGGGGAAAAAAAAAAAAAAAGGGCAAGAAAGGGGCCATTTTGTGGCAGCGAGACCCGCAAATAAAGGGGAGCGCCGGGGTTGCGGCGCGGAGGAGGAGCGCGGGGGCCGGCGGCGGCGCGGTCGGGCGGCCTGGGCGGCGAGAGGACAGCGCGGGGTCGGCCTATGTGACTGGGCGGGCGCCGGCGCGGCCTCCGTCTGGAGAGGATTCAAGATGACCAACGAAGAACCTCTTCCCAAAAAGGTTCGACTGAGTGAAACAGACTTCAAAGTTATGGCACGAGATGAATTAATTCTAAGGTGGAAACAGTATGAAGCATATGTGCAAGCTTTGGAGGGCAAGTACACAGATCTCAACTCTAATGATGTAACTGGCTTAAGAGAATCTGAAGAAAAGCTAAAGCAGCAGCAGCAAGAATCTGCGCGCAGGGAAAACATTCTTGTAATGCGACTAGCAACCAAGGAGCAAGAGATGCAAGAGTGTACGACTCAGATCCAGTACCTCAAGCAAGTCCAGAAGCCTAGCGTTGCACAACTGAGATCAACAATGGTGGACCCAGCGATCAACTTGTTATTCCTAAAAATGAAAAGTGAACTGGAACAGACTAAAGACAAACTGGAACAAGCCCAAAATGAACTGAGTGCCTGGAAGTTTACGCCTGATAGAGGCCTGATGGCGTCGGACTATTCCGAAGAAGTGGCCACCTCCGAAAAATTCCCCTTCTAGAACATGTAGACACTTGAGAAATGTTTCTGTTTGAAGAAAATAGAGGGAGAAACAGAAGTCTTAAGTCTGTGGCACACTGTGTCTTCAGACAGTTTGGAGGAATGAAAACCTAGAGATTTAAAACCATGAATTGAACATGTAAAATTCCAGTAAATGTAGAGATGGAATATGCATCGCTCTTAACCTTGAGCATAGTGACTTAGAGACACTGTATATCAGTTTTGCCAATAAGACCGTGGACTTCGTGATTGTTGTTGAACTTCTGGGTCACACTCAAATGAGGTGAATTTTGCCTTTAAAGGGTTTATTTGCTAAGAACCAACTTAATAGTCATGAGTGAATCAAATAATAGATGTCAGTACAAGCAGTTCATCTATTTAACCATTTCGTTTGGGGCTCTCTATTACTTGATTGAGCCTTAAATCAGTGTGGTTTTACTCAATGATTTGTTCTTTGAATGGTTGCTAATACTGTAGATAATCTTACCGAGGACTGTACAAACATGAAGGTGTGGTGTCAAACTTCAGGTTTTAAACTGTTTGAAGCGTTATAAACATTCATTTCACAACTAGATTGTATAAGGATATTGGCTGTGATGAGACTCACTGCGTTATTTTTTTTCAGTAGTGAAATTGATTAAATCCCCATTCCATTCAACAGGCACATGTTGAAAGAGCATTGTCGTTGGTGTTAATGGGGGAATGTGTTCCTTCATTGTATTTGGGCCTTTTGTATTGCACTTTTGATATTAAATTAAATGTGCCTTGAAAAAAAAAAAAAAAAAAGGCAAGAAAGGAACCTGTGCCACTGGAAGGAAGCTGTGAGAGGAGAAAGGTTCCTGTACCCTGTGAAGCCCCCTCACTTGTGGGAGATCAGGCAGAATAGAAGGGGAACTTCATAACCTTGAAGGAGAGCACAGTAGCCAATTTGTGGCAACCAGAACAAAGGGAGTACTGCACAGACAGTACCACCCCTCTGCACTCCTCAGCCTGACATGCACATCCATTGACTCAGGAGGGGGCTGGGTGCTCAAATTCAGACTTCGGAGATCATAACCAAGGAGAGGACTGGGGTTGGCTATGTGGAGACAGATGTGAGGGACCGGAATCCAGTGCAACCATACATGCAACTATGTATGCCAAGGAAGCCTGGGTTGCCTTAGAAACCAGAGACCATTGTTTGGGGGGCATACGAGAGGGAGGGCAGGGTGCAAATTGTAGTCTTTTTCCTATGTCTGCACTTGTATTCCCGGAGGGCAGGACACTGACTGCACAAACTCAGCAAGCCACCACTCAGCTGGCCCCCAGAAGTGGTTGTGAGCTCCCACACCACCTGCTCAGGTGTGGTTGCAAGCTACATCCATTCCTATCTCATGCCCTGGGAATGTACCTGAACTGCCCACCACCACTGAGAATTCCAAGACTGGGCAGCAGCCACCACATATGCACATCCCCTATCCAAGGGAGAATGACCAGCACTCACTGAGGAAAGAGACAGCAGGCATCTACACTAAAAACAGCCCTCTACCAAATATACTAAACCCACACAGGCTACCCAGGGACCACCCCACATATAAATAGCCCTCTAAGACCACAGTAGATAATTGTTTATCCTAAACTCACAGAGTAAGAAAAATATAAGTAAAATGAAGAAGCAGAAGAACCATTCACAGTTCAAAGACCAAGAGCATTCCTCTAAAAGAACAACAATGAAGCAGGCCTCTTCAGCCTAATAGACAGCAGTTTCAAAAAGAAGATGAGAATACTGAAGGAATTAAAGGCTATCAACAGACATGCAAAGTACTCTAAAAAGGAGCTAGAAACTATAAAGAGGAACCAAGAAAAATTATAAAACTCATTTGCAGAGACCAAAGCTGGACTAAAGGCAATGAAGAGCAGAAAAAATAATGAAGGACTAATAAGTGACCTGGAAGATAGAAAAATAGAAATCACCCAATCAGGACAGCAGACAGAAAGCCAAATGAAACAAGTGAAAGTAATGTAAGAGACCTACAGGATAATATAAAGTTTGCCAATCTACACATAATAGGGATACCAGAAGGGGAAGGAAAGGGGGATTGACAATGTATTTCAAGAAATTATGGCTGGAAACTTCCCAAACCTAAAGAAGGAAACAAATATTCCGGTATATGAAGCACAGAGGGTTCCAAATAAGACAAACCCAAACATATCTATACCAATACATATTATAATAAAAATGGCAAAAGTTAAAGAGAAGGTTTTAAAGGCAGCAAGAGAAAAACGAAGTGAATTACAAGGAAACCCCCATAAGGCCATCAGCTGATTTTGCCACAGAAACTTTGCAGGTGAGAAGGAAATGTCAAGATATTAATATATTCAAAACTCTGAAAGAGAAAAATCTGCAACCTAAAATATTCTACCCAGCAAGATCATCATTTAGAATAGAAGGAAAGATAAAAAAATTCTCAGACAAGCAAAACCTATAAGAATACAGCAATACTAACCCTATCCTAAAAGAAATATTGAAAAGTCTTCTCCAAATAGAAAAGAAGACTATATTGGAAAGAGAAAAATCACAATTGGAAAATAACATAAGCCATATACAGATCTTTTTTAAAAATAAAAATTTTTCTGTGAAAGTGATGATAGCCACAACAAACAGAAATATGATGATATGAAAATGTAAAAGACATCAAAATTATAAAATGTGTGGGAGGAGAGTAAGAAAATGTAGATTTTTAAGAATTAGAATGTGTTTGAGCCTATATAACTACCCATCTAAGGTAAGTGGCTATAAGGGGTTAACATACTTGTAGAACAGAGTAACCACAAACAAAAACCTACAAAGGGTCACAAAAAACAGAAAGAAGAAGACATAAGTGTAACACAAAACAAAATCATCAGCCACAGAAGGAAAAGTAAAAGGAGCAAAGAAGAAATACAAAATCATTGGGAAAACAAAGTTTAAAATGGAAATAAATACATATCTACTAACGACTGCCTTAAATGTCAATGGACTAAATACTCCAATCAAAAGACACAGAGTGGCAAATTCAGTAAAAAGTAAACAAAAGCCTACAATGTGCTGCCCCAAAGAGACCCATTTTAGGGCACAGGACACACACAGATTGAAAATGAAGGGATTGAAAAAGATATTTCATGCAAAAGGAAATGACAAGAAAGTGAGGACTGCAATACTCATATCAGATAAAATGGACTTTGAAACAAAGACCATATAGAAAGATAGGACTTTCTGGTGATCCAGTCGTTAAGACCTCACACTTCCATTACAAGTGTCATAGGTTCAATTCCTGGTCAGGGAACTAAGATCCTACATGCCAACAGCAGAGCCACCAAGAAAAAAAGAAAAAACAGTAACAACAACAGAAAGTTAAAGGACACTGTGTAATGATAAAATGATCAATACAAGATGAGGATTTAATAGTTATCAATATAAATATCTACCTAATATAGGAGCACTCAAATACATAAAACAAATACTAGCAGACATAAACAGAGAAATTGACAGGAATACAATAACAGTAGGAGACTTTAATATCCCATTCACATCAGTGGAAAGATCTAGACAGAATCAATGTGACAACAGATACTAGATGATACAATAGAACGTCAGACTCAATTGTTACTTCTCAGGACATTATATCACAAGGAAAACCAGAGTACCTGGTACTCTGTACAAAATCAAGTGTACATGGAACATTTTCTAGGATTAACTACATATCAGGGCACAAAATAAGCCTTAATAAATTTAGTTCAGTTCAGTTCACTTGCTCAGTTGTGTCTGACTCTTTACAACCCCATGGACTACAGCACACCAGGCCTCCCTGTCCATTGCCAATTCCTGGAGTTTACTCAAACTCATTCCATTGAGTTTGTGATGCCATCCAACCATCTCATCCTCTGTTGTCCCCTTCTCCTCCTGCCTTCAATCTTTCCCAGCATCAGGGTCTTTTCAAATGAGTCAGTTCTTTTCAAATCAGGTGGCCACAGTATTAGAGTTTCAGCCTCAGCATCAGTCCTTCCAATGAATATTCAGGACTGATTTCCTTTAGGATGGACTGGTTGGATCTCCTTGCAGTCCAAGGGACTCTCAAGAGTCTTCTCCAAAATCACAGTTCAAGAGCATCAATTCTTCAGCACTCAGCTTTCTTTATAGTCCAACTTTCACATCCATACATGACCACTGGAAAAACCATAGCCTTGCCTAGACGGACCTTTGTTGGCAAAGTAATGTCTCTGCTTTTTAATATGCAGTCTAGGTTGGTCATAACTTTTCTTCCAAGGAATAAACATCTTTTAATTTCATGGCTGCAGTCACCATCTGCAGTGATTTTGGAACCCCAAAAATAAAGTCTGTCACTGTTGCCACTGTTTCCCCATCTATTTCCCATGAAGTGATGGGGGCAGATGTCTTGATCTTAGTTTTCTGAATGTTGAGTTTTAAGCCAACTTTTTCACTCTCCTCTTTCACTTTCATCAAGAGGCTTTTTAGTTGTTCTTTGCTTTCTGCCATAAGGGTGGTGTCATAACAAATTTAATAGTAGAGAAATTATCTCTGGCATATTTTATCACTACAATATAATAAAACTAGAAAATAACCACAGATAAAGAAATGAGAAATAATCACATGAAAACTAAAAAATATGCTACTGAAAAACCAATAGATCAATGATGAAATCAAAGAGGAAATTTAAAAATAGCTTGAGAAAAATGACAATAAAAACACAACCATACAAAATCTATGGGAGGCAGCAAAAGCAGTTCTTAAAGGGAAGTTTGTAGTGAAACAGGCCTTTCTGAAAAAAAACAAGAAAAATCTCAAACAGCCTAACGTATCACTTAAAAGAATTAGGGGAAAAAAAAAAAAAAACCCTAAAGTCAGCAAAAGGAAGGAAATAATATAGATCAGAGAGGAAATAAATAAAACAGAAAGTAAAAGAAACAATAGAAAAATTCAGTAAGACAAAGAGCAGGTTTGACAAATCTCTGGCTAGGCTCACCAAGAGTAAAAGAAAGGACCCACCCAAATAAACACAATAAGAAACGAAAAAGGAAAAATAATAACTGATACTGCAAAAATACAAAAACCCATAATGGAATACTATGAACAATTATGTGCCAACAAATTCAACAACCTAAAAGAAATGGACAAGTTTCTAGAAGCAGACATCCTACCAAAACTGAATTAAGAAGAAATGGATAATTTTAACAGAAGGATCAATAGAACTGAATAGAATCTGTAATTTAAAAACTCCCTACAAATAAAAGTCCAGGACCAGATGGATTCACAGGTGAATTCTACCAAACATACCAAGAAAAACTTACACTGATTCTTCCCAAACTTTTCCACAATTGAAGAGAAGAGAACACTCCCAAGGATATTCTGTGAAGCCATTATCATCCTGATACCAAATCAAAAAAAGATACTGCCAAAAAATAAAATTATAAGCCAATATCTGGGATGAATTTAGATGTAAAGATTCTCACCAAAATATTAGAAAACCAAATCCAACAACACATATAAAAAATCATACACCATAACCAAGCGGGATTCATCCCAAGATCACAAGGATGATTCAACCTATGCAGATCAATAAATGTGATACATCACATAAGCAAAAGAAAAAAATCACACAGTCATCAATAGATACAGGAAAAGCACTTGACAAAATTTAACATCAATTCATGATAAAAAGCTCTTGCCAAAGTGACTATAGAAAGAACATATCTCAAAATGGTAAAAGCTATTTATGACAAACCCACAGTCAATATAATACTCAATGGTGTAAAATTAAAAGCCTTACTTTAAAAATCTGGAACAACACAAGGATGCCCACTCTTTCTACTTCTGTTCAACATAGTATTGGAAGTCCTAGCCACAATAATCAGTCAAAAAGAAAAAAAAAGAAAACCTATCCAAATTTAGAGGGAAAAGGAAAAACTGTCATTATGTGCAGATGATATGATACTATACATAGAAAACTCTGAAGACTCCACACTAAAACTACTAGAACTGATAAATTAATTCAGTAATGTAGCAGGATACAAAATTAACATACAGAAATTGGTTGCATTTCTTTCTTTATAACAATGAAATATCAGAAAGGTAATGTAAGAAACAATATCTTTTAAAATCACAATCTCAAAAATTAAATACTTAGGAATAAACCTCAACAAGGAAATGAAAGACTTATAGATATGAAACATTAATAAAATAAATTGAAGATGATTCAAAGAAGTGAAAAGCTATCCCATGCTCTTGGATTGGAAGAATACTATCAAAATGGCCATACTGCTCTAAGCAATCTACAAATTTAATATAATCCTTATGAAATTGCCTGTGATATTTTTCACTGAGCTAGAGAAAATAATCCTAAAATTCATATGGAACCATAAAAGATCCAGAATTGCCAAAGGAATCCTGAAGAAAAAGAACAAAACATGAGGCATAACCATCCCAGACTTCAGACAATACTACAAAGCTACAGTACTCAAAACAGAGTGGCACTGGCACAAAAAGAAACATATGGATCAATGTTTCAGAATAGAGAGCCCAGGAATAAACCAGACATCTATGGTCAATTCATCTTTGACAAAGGAGGCAAGAATATACAATGAGGAAAAGTCACTTCAGTAACTGGTGTTGGGAAACCTGGACAGCCATATATATATCTATGAAGTTATAACACACCCTCTCACCATGCACAAAAATAAACTAAAAATGGCTTAAAGACTTAAACAAAGGACATGACACCATAAAACTCCTAGAAGAGAACACAGGCAAAACATTCTCTGACATAACTTGTACAAATGTTATCTTAGGTCATTTCCTAAGGCAATAGCAATAAAAGCAAAAATAGACAAATAGGGCCTAATCAAACGTGTAGCCTTTTGCAGAGCAAAGGAAGCATGAACTAAGCTAACAGCCTACAGAACGGGAGAAAATGTTTGCAAATGATGTGACTGACAGGGCTTAATCTCCAAGATATACAGAAAGGTCATACAACTTGATGACAACAAAAAGACAATCCAGTTGAAAAACGGGCAGATTATTTTAATAGACATTTCTCCAAAGAAGAAATACAAATGGCCAATAGGCACATGAAAAGATGCTCACTAATTATTAGAAAAATGCAAATAAAAACTGTAATGAGGTACTACCACACACTGGTCAGAATGACCATCATTAAATGTTAAAAGTTATTAAATGTCATTAAAAGCTAGTCAAGGCTATGGTTTTTCCAGTGGTCATGTATGGATGTGAGAGCTGGACTGTGAAGAACTCTGAGCGCCGAAGAATTGATGCTTTTGAACTGTGGTGTTGGAGAAGACTCTTGAGAGTCCCTTGGCAGGCAAGGAGATCCAACCAGTCCATTCTGAAGGAGATCAGCCCTTGGATTTCTTTGGAAGGAATGATGCTAAAGCTGAAACTCCAGTACTTTGGCTACCTCATGAGAAGAGTTGACTCATTGGAAAAGACTTTGATGCTGGGAGGGATTGGGGGGCATGAGGAGAAGGGGACAACAGAGGATGAGATGGCTGGATGGCATCACTGACTCGATGGACGTGAGTCTGAGTGATCTCCAGATCACTCACTGGTGATGGACAGGGAGGCCTAGTGTGCTGTGATTCATGGGGTCGCAAAGAGTCAGACATGACTGAGCAACTGAACTGAACTGAAAAGTCTATGACAAATGTCTACAAATAACAAATGTGGAGAGGGTGTGGAGAAAAGAATTCTCCTACACTACTGGTGGGAATAAAAGTTGGTGCAGCCACTGTGGAAAACAGTGTGGAGGTTTCTCAAAAAACTAAAAATTAACAACATATAATTCAGCAATCCCACTCCTGGGCACATATCTAGACAAAGCTGTAATTCAAAAGATATATGCACTTCTAAGCTCATAACAGCACTATTCACAATAGACCAGGCATGGAAACAACCTAAATATCCATTGACAGATGAATGGATAAAAAAGATGTGGCACAATGTTCTTAAATAGGAAGAATGAATATTACCAAAATGATTTTAACTACCCAAAGCAACCTACATATTTAATGAAATCCCCATCAAATTACAGAGGGCATTTTTCACAGAATTAGAACAAAAAAATTTTCCAGTTTATATGGAAACACAAAAGGCCCTGAGTAGCCAAAGCAATCTTGAGAAAGAAAGAAGAGCTGAAGGAATCAGGCTTCCTGACTTCAGACTATACTTCAAAGCCAGAAACAGTATGGTACTAGTACATAACCAAAATATAGGTCAATGGAACAGGTTAAAAAGTCCACAGATAAACCCACACACCTAAGGTCAATTAGCCTATGACAAAGGAGGCAAGAATATACAATGGAGAAAAGATAGTCTCTTCCATAAGTGGTGCTGGGAAAGCTGGATAGCTACATGTAAAAAACTGAAATGATATTACTGTGACACTACAGACAAAAATAAACTCAAGGTGGATTACAGACCTAAATGTAAGGCCAGATACTATAAAACTCTTAGGGGAAAACATAGGCAGAACACTCTGACATAAATCACAGAAATATCTTTTGTGACCCACCTCCTAATGAAAATAAGAACAAAAATAAATGGGTCTAATTAAACTCAAAAACTTTTACACAGCAAAGGAAACCATTAACAAAATGAAAAGACAACCCACAGAATGGGAGAAAATATCTGCAAATGATGTGACCAATAAGAGATTAATCTCCAAAATATACAAACAGCTAATATAGCTCAATAGCAAAAAAAAATGACACACACACAAAACGGATGGAAAACCTAAAAAAACATTTCTCCAAAGATGACACACAGATGGCCAAAATGTACAAGAAAAGATGCTCAATGTAACTAATTATTAGAGAAATGAAAATCAAAACTACAATGAAGTATCACCTCACACTGGTCAGAATGGCATTCATCCAAAAATCTACAAACAATAAATGCTGAAAAGGGTGTAGAGGAAAGGGAACTCTCCTACACTGTTTCCCTTCATAGATCACAGTCTTCTCAGGAAGAACAGGTTTGCACAATTCAATGAACCATGCTACCCAAGCAGAACCACCCAAAGTAAACAGGACCCAGTGGAGAATTCTGAGAAAAAGTGGTCCGCTGAAGGAAGATATGGCAAATGACTCCAGTATTCTTGCCATGAGAAGACCATGAACAGTATGAAAAGCCAAAATATATAACACTAGAAAATGAGCCCACCAAGTCAGAAGGTATCCAATATGCTACCGGGGAAGAGCAAAGTGCAATTAAGAAGAGCTCCAGAAAGAATGCTCAGTTGTGGATGTGTCTGGTGGTGACAGTAAAGTCCGATGCCATGAAGAAAAATAATGCATAGGAACCTAGAATGTTAGGTTCGTTAATCAAGGTAAACTGGATGTGGTCAAGCAGGAGATGGCAAGAGTGAACATCGATATCTTAGGAGTCAGTGAACTAAAATGGATGGGGAATAGGTGAATTCAGTTCAGATAACCATTGTACCTACGACTGTGGGAAAGAATCCCTTAGAAGAAATGGAGAAGTCCCCATAGTCAAGAAGAGTCCAAAATGCAGTGCTTGGGTGCAGTCTTAAAAACAACAGAATGATCTTGGTTGTTACCAAGGCAAACCATTCAACATCACAGTAATCCAAGTCTATGCCCCAACCACTAATGCTGAAGAAGCTGAAGTTGACTGTTACTGTGGAGACTTTCTCTTCCCTGGGGAAGGGCATGGCAACCCACTCCAGTATTCCTGCCTGGAGAATCCCATGGACAAAAGAGCACAGCAGGCTGTAGTCCACGGGGTCACAAAGAGTCGGACCTGACTGAAGCAACTTAGCATGAAGACCTACAATATGTTTTAGAATTAACAATAATAACAGAAAAGATGTCCTTTTCATCATAGGGGATTGGAATGCAAAAGTAGGAAGTCAAGAGATACCTGAAGTAAAAGGCAAGTTTGGCCTTGGAGTACAAAATGAAGCAGGGCAAAGGCTAACAGAGTTTGGTCAAGAGAACGCACTGGTCATAGCAAACACCCTCTTCCAACACACAGGATGCTACATATGGACATCATCAGATGGTCAATACTAACAGAGTTTGGTCAAGAGAACGCACTGGTCATAGCAAACACCCTCTTCCAACACACAGGATGCTACATATGGACATCATCAGATGGTCAATACTGAAATCAGATTGATCATATTCTTTACAGCCAAAGACAGTCAGCAAGAACAAGACCTGTAGCTGACTGTGACTCAGATTATCAGCTCCTCATTGCAAAATTCAGGCTTAAGTGGAAGAAGGTAGGGAAAACCACTAGGCCATTCAGGTATGACTTAAATCAAATCCCATATGATTATACAGAGGAGGTGATGAATACATTCAAGGGATTAGATCTGGTAGAGTGCCTGAAGAACTACAGATGGAGGTTCATAACAATGTACAGGGAACAGTGACCAAAACCATCTCAAAGAAAAAGAAATGGAAGGGGGCAAAGTGGTTGTCTGAGGAGGCTTTACAAATAGATGAGGAAAGAAAAGAAGTGAAAGGCCAAAGAGAAAGGAAAAGATATACCTAACTGAATTTAGCGTTCCAGAGGATAGCAAGGAGACATAAGAAGGTCTTACTCAAAGAACAATGCAAAGAAACAGAGGGAAACAATAGAATGGGAAAGATTAGAGATCTCGTCAAGAAAAATGGAGCTATCAAGGGAATATTTCATGCAAGGAGGGGCACAATAAAGGACAGAAACAGTAAGGACCTAACAGAAGCAGAAGAAATCAAGAAGAGGTGGCAAGAATACACAGAAGAATTATATAAAAAGGGTCTTAATGAGCCCCCAAGATGAAAGGTTGTTGTTGAATTACTACACAGGGATTTTTGGCCCCCGGAGGAGAAGAATTCAATCCAGGGCCAGAGACGAGGCTTGATCGCTCAGAGCTTTTGTGTAACAAAGTTTTATTAAAGTATAAAGGAGATAGAGAACGCTTTTGACATAGGCATCAGAAGGGGGCAGAAAGAGTGCCCCCCTGCTAGTCTTTAGCTGGATGTTATATAGTCATCAGCAGTCTGCTAATGAAAGAAAGGAATGTCTCAAAACTTAGAATGGCACCAGGCCCCTCACCCATAAGATGTATTTTGGGATAATCTTGGCTCCAAATGATTCATCTTGGGCCATAAAAGGATTAACTTGAATCTTGAAGAAGGGCAGAACACCATACAAATAGTGTTATTTACATAGATTAGAGGAACAATATCGGAGTATAACATACTGGTTTATCAAGTAGGTTCTGAGCCCAAAAGGCGGAACCAACTTGAAGACAGAGTTTGGGGTAAATGCATAGTACATTAGCATAGCTTAAGATAAACATTTCCATAAGAAAAAGGCAATGGTTAACTTCAAGTGAAACCAGGTGTCATTATGGCAACACAGAATTTTAAAAGAAACCTCCAATGACCTGGATAACCACAATGGTGTGATCACTCACCTGGACCCAGACATTCTGGAGTGTGAAGTCAAGTGGGTCTTAGGAAGCATTACTATGAACAAAGCAAGTGGAGGTGATGGAATTCCAGCTGAGCTATTTTAAATCCTTAAAGATGCTGCTGCTAAAGTCTTGCACTCAATATATCAGCAGATTTGGAAAACTCAGCAGTGGCCACAGGACTAGAAAAGGTCAGTTTTCATTCCAATCTCAAAGAAGTGAAAGTCACTCATTTGTGTCCAATTTGTTGTGAATTGGTCCATGGAATTCTCTAGGTCAGAATACTGGAGTGGGTAGCCTTTCCCTTCTCCAGGGGATCCTCCTAACCCAGGGATTGAACCCAGGTCTCCCACATTACAGGTGGATTCTTTACCATCTAAGCCACAAGGGAATATCAATCAATTAGGAGATTCTTTCTAATCCCTAAGAAAGGCAATGCCAAAGAATCTTCAAACTACCATAAAGTTGCACTCACATCACAAGCTAGCAAGATAATGCTAAAAATTCTTCAAGCTAGCCTTTATAGTACATGAACCAAGAACTTCCAGATGTACAACATGGATTTAGAAAATACAAAGGAGACAGAGATCAAATTGCCAACATTTGTTGGCTTGTAGAGAAAGCAAAGGAGTTCCATAAAACATCTACTTTTGCTGCATTGACTACGTTAAAGTCTTTGACTGTGTGGATCACAACAAATAGTGGAAAATTCTTAAAGAGATGGGAACACCAGACCACCTTACCTGCCTCTTGGGAAACCTGTATGCAGGTCAAGATGCAACAGTTAGAACCAGACATGGAACAATGGACTGGTTCAAAATCGGGGAAGGAATAAACAAGGCTGTATATTTAGCTCTGCTTATTTAACTTACATGCCACGTACATCATGTGAAATGCTGGGCTGGATGAATCAAAAGCTGGAATCAAGACTGCTGGGATAAATATGAACATCCTCAGATATGCAGATGATACCAATGAAATGGCAGAAAGTGAAGAGGAACTAAAGAGCCTCTTGATGTGGGTGAAAGAGGAGAATGAAGCTGGCTTGAAATTCAACATTCAAAAAATAAAGATATTGGCATTTGGTCTCACCACTTCATGATAAACAGAAGGGGAATAGTGGAAGCAGTGACAGATATTATTTTCTTGGACTCCAAAATCACTGTGGATGATGACTGAAGCCGTGAAACTAAGAGACACTTGCTCCTCGGAAGGAAAGCTATGACAAACCTATACAGCAGAGACATCACTTTGCTGACAAAGGTCCATATGGCCAAAGCTATGGTTTTTCTAGTAGTCATGTACAGATGTGAGGGTTGGACCATTAAGGCTGAGCACTAAAGAACTGATGCTTTGAACTGTGGTGTTGGAGAAGACTCTTGAGAGTTCCCTGGACTGCAAGGAGATTAAACCAGTCAATCCTATAGGAAATCAACAATGAATATTCATTGGAAGGACTGAAGCTCCAATACTTTGGCCACCTGATGCATAGGGCTGACAGCGGAAAAGACCTTGCTGCTGGGAAAGTTTGAGGGCAAAAGGAAAAGCAGGTAGCAGAGGATGAGATGCTTAGATAGCATCACTGACTCAAGGGACATGAATCTGAGAAAACTCCAGGAGGTAGTAAAGGACAGGGGAGCCTGACGTGATGCAGTTCATGGGGAGCCAAAGAATCGGACATGACTTAGCAGTTGAACAACAACAAGCCATACTATTGGTGGGAATGCAAACTTGTACAGCCACTATGGAGAACAGTATAGAGATTCCCTAAAAAACTAAAAATAGAGCTTCCATATAACCCAGCAGTCACACTCCTTGGAAAACCATAGTTCAAAAAGTTACATGCACCCCAGTGTTCACTGCAGCACTATTACAATAGCCAGGACATGGAAGGAGCTCAAATGTGCATCAATAGAGAAACGAATAAAGATGTGGTACTTATACAATGGCCATAAAAAGAACAAAAGAATGCCACCGGAGCCACCTGGAGTTTGTCATACTGAGTAAAGTAAGTCAGACAGAAGGACAAATAATGTGATATGATATCATTTATATGTGGAATCTTAAAAAGTGGTAAAAATGAACTTTTTGCAAAGCAGAAATAGAATTACAGATGTAGAAACCAGTCTTATGGTTACCAGAGGGGGAAAGGGAGGAGGGATAATTGGTAGATTGTGCCAGATATATATGCACTACTGTATATAAAATAGACAACTAATAAGAATCGACTGTATAATTAAAAATAATTCTACTCAATATTCTGTAATGAACTATATGGGAAAAGAATCCATCCTTTTAAAAATATATATATAATGGATTCACTTTGCTGTATAGTAGAAAGTAACAACATTGCAAATCAACTGAACTCCAAT
The DNA here is from genome assembly GCA_006410935.1 of Redunca redunca. NCBI lineage: Eukaryota > Metazoa > Chordata > Mammalia > Artiodactyla > Bovidae > Redunca > Redunca redunca. Next base: position 83,196 of record SJYQ01008209.1, read on the forward strand.
AAAAACATTTTTTTTTAAAGATGTGGTACATATATACAATGAAATACTACTCAGCCATAAAAAAGAACAAAATAATATCATTTGTAGCAACATGGATACAATTGGAGATCATCATAGGAAGTAAGTCAGAAAGACAAACACCATATGACATCACTTATGTGGAATCTAAAACATGGCACAAATGAACCATCTATGAAAGAGAAACAAAACAGGAACATAGAGAGTGGATGGAGAAGGCAATGGCACCCCACTCCAGTACTCTTGCCTGGAAAATCCCATGGATGGAGGAGCCTGGTGGGCTGCAGTCCATGGGGTCCCTACGAGTCGGACACGACTGAACAACTTCACTTTCACTTTTCACTTTGATGCATTGGAGAAGGAAATGGCAACCCACTCCAGTGTTCTTGCCTGGAGAATCCCAGGGACGGGGGAGCCTGTTGGGCTGCCGTCTATGGGGTCACAGAGTTGGACACGACTGAAGCGACTTAGCAGCAGCAGCGGCAGAGAGTGGGCTAGTGGTTGCCAAGGGAGAGGGCAGTCGGAGAGGGATAAATCAGAAGTTTGCAATTAGCAGGATGCAAACTGGTATATATAGAATGGATAAACAGGGTCCTAAACTGTATTACACAGGGAACTATATTCAATATCCTGTGATAAATCATAATGGAAAAGAATATGTGTGTATATATATGTATAACTGAATCACTTTTCTGTATAGCAGAAATTAATGTGAATTATAAATAAACTATGCTTCAGTAAATTTTTAAAAAAATAATTAGGATATACAATGTATAAAATACACAACCTTAAAAGATTTTTGTGCTGGGAATTCATCCAGATTTGGCCTCTTCCCTTGTGTGTTTTTGTTTTGTTTTTACTTTTCAAGTCATACTAAACTTCAGGAGAGCTCTATTTTTTATTTAACAAAATGAAGCTGATTTGGAGCACTTATTGGTGAGCACTTGACATGTATCACCTCATTTATGCCCCATAACAACTCTTTGAGCTGAGTATAGCTATCCCCTTGAAGCAGAGAATGCTCAAGTAACTTGGGCAAGGCATGTAAGCATTGATGGAGGATTCAGGCCTGGCTCTAATTAGTTTCTGAGGTCAGCACACACTAACCCTGTGCTGTACTGCCTACCAAAGCCCTTCAGGACCTCTCCTATTGTGGTTACATTTAACTGATATGAACAACAAAGATATTAGCATCGAACTTCAAACTCATAAATAATGTGGTATTAAAATAAGGTTTAAAAAAGTATTTAAAGGACTAGCAGCTGTAGCTTTGACCTTCAGGCTTGAGTTCATTTCTTCACTGGCAGCCTCTCCCCTCCTGGTTAAAGGTACCAGGGGTATTCATCCAAGAGTCAGACGTTTGACTAAAGGGTGATTGTCTTTCTAAAAAACAGACTGAGACTCCTCTGAAACAAGGAGTGAAAATTCTGGGTTCTGAGCTTTGGTTTCCTCCAAGGCAAAACAACTTTTGAACTACATAATCTAAAGTACTTAACTTTATGATTCTATGAAGATTGGACGCTTCTGAGATAGGTGAGTTTCTTTCAAAACTACAATTCCTGGACTGATATGATTAGGATAACCAGATCCCCTTGCAACATCCTCCATATATGCACAGCCTTAAACTTAGGCTGAGAAAACTGACACCAAGTCAACTGTAAACATTTGCAATTTAGATTGCAAAACTGCCATTCAGAAAGATTGCCCAGCCAATACACCAGTATTCTCACTGCTCAGGGAACACAGTACATTTCTACAAAGCTTATTTTCAGACATTACCACACAGCAGTTAGGATTTGTCAATGGTCTAGGGAGAGGGATCAAGATGGCAGAGGCGGATACGGAAATCATTTTCCCCCACATACACATCAAAAATGCATCTATGTGTGGAACAGTTCTCACAGAAAACCAACTGGAAACTGGCAAGAGATCTCCTACATATCCAAGCTGCAAGAAAGATCTCCATGTAACCAGAGTAGGATGGGAAAAAAATCAGAATGGAACCGGTGGCCCTGGGAGGTATCTGTGAGGAACAGAAGGTCCACATGGGTGGACCCTACTCTGGGGACTCCCTTTACTGCTGAGAAATCTGCTGGGTCAGATAGAAGGGCTGGAGAAGCCTAGACTACTGAGGGGAAGTGCCCCTGTGCTGGCTTTCTAACATCAGGGTGGAGAGAAACGTGCACTAACGGCAGTGGACTCGCTGTACTTCCCAGCTGGAAGGGGCAAACACCAGCCCCCTTGCCCCACACTGCAGCCTCGCGCAAGATAACAGCAGAGATCTCACTGCACAGAGACAGAGGGGTGCCTGGGGTGTGATCGGGGCCAAACTGTGGAGCCCATTTTCCATGTGTACAGGGTATAGGCCCGGCTGCCAGGAACCAGGTGGCACCACAGGAACACGGAAGCAATGGGCACGGAGTCTTGGATGGACAGGCTCTGGGCAGGAGGACATGACTGTTCATTTCCTGGTGGAAGTGCTCAGCTCTGCCCACTTCAACATCAGGGGCAGACAGGTCCTAGAGAGGTCCCCCACGGAGGCAGCCCAGGTCCCAGGAATCAGCACAGCCATCTAGATTCCTGTAGCCACACCCCCAGACCCCCATCCTCCAGCCCCTACCTACTCAACAGCACAGCCTAGCACTAAGTCTCTGTCAAACACAACAGAGAAAGGGATGTGAACCTGGGCCGCTTTGGACAGACACCCATGCAGGAGGTGCACAGGTTCACTGTGACCACACGCACCTCACTTTCTTTAGTGGCCACCTGCTTCGGGGCAAGGCATGCACTCAAGGGCAATGGAGCATAATGAGACCTAACCCTCAGGGCTTCTACTTCAACAAGTGGGGAGCAGACGCTGCCCCTGATAAGGCAGTGACAGCCGTGGGGCAAAGAGGAGGCCCTACCTCAACCCAGCGCAAGCTCTGGGCACTGGACCACCACTTACAGCCCCATCAAGGGGAGAATGGTCAGCACAGTCTAAGAAAAACTGGCTGAATCCATACCAAAAGCAGCCCTCACACCAAGAATCCTGGACTCACAGTCTACAGAGGGGTGTTCCCACATTAAAGATAAATAAAAACAACCAAACAAAACCTTCACCACCACAGTAGGTAACTGTTACTCCCCAATTCATACAGACAAAGAAAGTTAGGTAAAATAAAAAGCAGAGGAACTACCCCAATTAAAACAATCAGAGAAATCCCCTAAAAGAACAAATGATGAAATAGGCCTCATCAGACTATTAGACCCCAAGTTCAAAAAGAAAATAAAAATGCTGTAGGAATTAAGAAAGATTACAGAAATGTTCACTGTAACAAGGAATGAGAAACTGTAAAGATGAATCAATCAAAATTAGACAATTCAATTGCCAAGATAAAAACTAATCTAGAAGCAATGAATAGCAGACTAAAGACCTAGAAGAAAGAATAAATGATCTGGAAGCAAGAGTACAGGTAATCACCCAATCAAAACAACAAACATTCAAATGAAAGCTATGTACAAGATCTAAGGGATAATATATAAAGCATGCCAATCTATGCATAATAGGGGCTCTGGAAGGAGAAGATAGAAAGGGATTGAACATGTATTTGGAGAAATGATGGCTGGAAACTTCCCAGACCTAAAGAAGGAAACAGATATCGAGGCACAGGATGCAGAGTCCAAAACAAGAGGAACCCGAATAGATCCACATTAGGCCATACCATAATTAAAATGGCAAAAGTTAGAGGCAAGATTCCCAAGGCAACAAGAGAAAAACAAAGTGTCGGGTAAAAGGTAATCCCCAAAAGACTATCAGCTGATTTTTCTGCAGAAAGTTTGCAGGCCAAAAGGGAATAGCAAGATGCACAGGTTCACTGTGACCACACGCACCTGAGCTTGCGTGCTCAGTTGTATCCAACTCTTTGTAACCCCATGGACTGTAGCTTACCAGGCTTCTCTGTCCATGGAGTTTTCCAGGCAAGAATACTGGAATGGGTTGCCATGGCCTCCTCCAAGGGATCTTCTCAACCCAGGGATCAAACCCATATCTTTTGCATATCCCTCATTGGCAGGCACATTCTTTACCACTGTGCCACCTGGAGAGCCAATAAGAAAAACACTAATTTGAAAAGAAACATGCACCCCAATGTTAATAGCAGCATTATTTACAGCTGCCAGGATATGGAAGCAAACTAAGTGTCCATCAACAGGTGGATAAAGAAGAGGTGGTACGAGTGTGTGTATGTGTGTGACAATATTTGCTTTATATATTTAAGTGCTCCTATGTTGAGTGCATATATATTGTGCTACACCTTTTGGCCTGCAGAATCTCTGCTGAAAGGTCAGCAGCTAGCCTTATGGGAGTTCTCTTGTAAGTTACTTGTTGCTTTTCCCTTATCACTTTTAATAAAGAATAGATATTTAAAACTGAATCACTTTGCTGTACACCTTAAACTAACACAACCATCATTAATCAATTATGCTCCAGTATAAAAAAATTTTTAACACTCTCTTTGTAGGGAACTCTCCCTAAAATGTAAACTGGTACAGCCACTATGGAAAACAATATGAAAGTGAAAGTGAAGTTGCTCAATCATGTCCAACTCTGCGAATCCATGGACTGTAGCCTACCAGGCTTCTCCATCCACGGGATTTTCCAGGCTAGAGTACCAGAGTGGGTTGCCATTTCCTTCCCCAGGGGGATCTTCCTGACCCAGGGATCAAACCCGGGTCTCCCGCATTACAGGCAGATGCTTTATCCTCTGACCCACCAGGGAAGCCCTGGAAAACAATATGGAGGTTCATGGAGGTTCCTTAAGAAACTAAAAACAGAGCTACCATATGACCCTACAATCCCACTCCTGGGCATACATCTGGAGAAAAACATGATTCGAAAGGATACATGCACCCCAATGTTCCCTGCAGCACTGTTTACAATAGCCAAGACACGGAAGCAACCTAAATGTCCATCTACAGAGGACGGGATAAAGAAAAAAGATGTGGCACATTTATACAACGAAATATTTCTCATCCATTAAAAAGAAAGAAATAATGTCATTTGTAGCAACATGGATGGACCTAGAGACTGTCATACTGAATGAAGTAAGTCAAACAGAGGAGGAGAAATATTATATGGCATCCCTTATTTGCAGAATCTAAAAAGAAATGATACAAATGCACTTACTTACAAATCAGAAAGAGATTCACAGACTTAAGAGAATGAATTTATGGTTTCCAGGGGGAAGTATGAGTGGAAGGGATAGTTAGGGAGTTTTGGGATGGACATGTACACATTACTATATTTAAAATGGGTAACCAGCAGGGACTTAATGTATAGCATATGGAACTCTGCTCAGTGTTATGTGGCAGCCTGGGTGGGAAGGGAGTATATGTATACATATGACTGAGTCCCTTTGCTTTTCACCTGAAACTATCACAACATTGTTGATTAGCTATTGTTGTTGCTGGTCAGTTGCTAAGTTGTGTCTGACTCTTTGTGCCCCCAGGGACTATAGCATGCCAGGCTCCTCTTTCCTCATCTTCCAGAATTTGCTCAAACTCATGTCCCTTGAGTCGGCGATGCTATCTAACCACCCCATCCTCTGCCATCCCCTTTTCCTTTAGCCTTCAATCTTTCCCAGCATCAGAGTTTTTTCCAGTGAGTCGGCTCTTCACATCAGGTAGCCAAAGTATTAGAGTTTCAGCTTCAGCATCAGGCCTTCCAAAGAATAGTCAGGCTTGATTTCCTTTAGGAGTGACTGGTTGATTTATTGACTCTCAAGATTCTTCTCTAGCACCACAATTCGAAAGCATCAATTCTTTGCTGCTCAGCCTTCGTTATGGTCTGACTTTCACATCTGTACATGACTACTGGAAAAACCATAGCTTTGACTATATGGATCTTTGTTTGCAAAATGATGTCTCTGCTTTGTAATCTCACTCCAGTACTCTTGCCTGGCAAATCTCATGGACAGAGGAGCCTGGTAGGCTGCAGTCCATGGGATCACGAAGAGTCGGACATGACTGAGTGACTTCCCTTTCACTTTTCACTTTCATGCATTGGAGAATGAAATGGCAACCCACTCCAGTGTTCTTGCCTGGAGAATCCCAGGGACAGGGGAGCCTGGTGGGCTGCCGTCTATGGGGTTGCACAGAGCCGGACACGACTGAAGTGACCTAGCAGCAGCAGCAGCTTTGTAATCCGCTGCCTAGGTTTGTCATAACTTTAGGGAGCAAGTGTCTTAATTTCATGGCTGCAGTCACTATCTACAGTGATTTGGAGCCAAAGAAAATAAAAGCTTCTATTACTGTTTCCACTTCTGTTTGCCATGAAGTGATAGAACTGGATGCCAATATCTTAGGTTTTTGAATTTTGTGTTTCGAGCCAGCTTTTTCACTCTCTTTCACCCTCATCAATAGGCTCTTTAGTGCCCCTTCACTTTCTGCCATTAGAATGGTATCATCTGCATATCTGAGGTTGTTGATATTTCTTCCAGAAATCTTGATTTCAGCTTGTGATACATCCAGCCTGGCATTTGCGTGATGAACTCTGCATATAAGTTAAATAAATATGGTGACAATATACAGCCTTTCCCAATTTTGAACCAGTCCACTGTTCCATTTTCAGTTCTAAATGTGGCTTCTTGTCCTACATACAGGTTTCTCAAGAGGCAGGTAAGGTGGTCTCATTTTCCCATCTCTTGAATTTTCCACAGTTTGTTGTGATCCACCCAGTCAAAGTCTTTAGTGTAGTCAATGAAGTAGAAGTAGATGTTTTTCTGGAACTTCCTTGCTTTCTCCATGATCCCATGAATATTGGCAATTTGATCTCTGGTTCCTCTGCCTCTTTGAAACCCAGCTTGTACATCTGGAATTTCTCAGTTCACATACTGCTGAAGCCTACTTTGAAGGATTTTGAGCATAAACTTGCTAGCATGTGAAGTGAAGTGAAAGTCGCTCAGTCATGTCCGACTCTCTGCAACCCCATGGAATTCTCCAGGCCAGAATACTGGAGTGGGTAGCCATTCCCTTCTCCAGTGCTAGCATGTGAAATAAGCGAAATTGTATGGTAATTTGAACAGTCTTTGGCATTGCCGTTCTTTGGAACTGGAATGAAAACTGACATTTTCCAGTCCTGTGATCAATGTGAGTTTTCCAAATTTGCTGACATGCTGAGTCCAACACTTTAACAGCACCATCTTTCAGGATTTTAATAGCCTGGAATTCTGTTACTTCCACTAGTTTTGTGGGTAATAATTCTTCCTGAGGCCCATTGGACTTCACACTCCAAGATGTCTGGCTCTAAATGAGTGATCATACCATTGTGGTTAATCAGCTATACTCCAATACAAAATGAGAAGTTTTTTTTAAAAAAATTCTTTGTGATTAAAATGGCAAAAAGTTAAAGATAGTGTTTTTTAAATGATTTATATATTTCTTTTGGCTGCACTGGGTCTTTGTTGCTGTGAGCAGACATTCTCGAGTTGTGGCAAGCAGGGTCTACTCTTCGTTGCCGTGCACAGGCTTCTCATTGTGGTGGCTTCTCTTGTTGGAGAGCATAGCTTGTAGGCATACTGGCATCAACATTTGCAACACATGGGCTCAGTAGTTGTGGCACATGGGTGTAGGTGCCCTATGGCATGTGGGATCTTCCTGGACTAGGGATCAAACCCATGTCCCCTGTGTTGATAGGTGGATTCTTAACTACGAGACCACTAGGAAAGCCCCCCACATAGTGTGCTTTGATGTGGTCCTCTTTGGGTTAATCCTCTAAGGGAGCTTCCACACTTCATGCACTTGGGTGACAGCTTCCTTCCTCATGTGAGGGGACATTTTCAGCTATATGTCTTCCAGTACGTTCTCAGCCCCTTTCTCATCTCCTTCTTGAACCCCTATAATGCAAATCTTACTACTTTTGATGCTGTCCCAGAGACTTAAGTGAAGTCGCTCAGTCGTATCCAACTCTTTGCAACCCCATGGACTGTACCCTACCAGGTTCCACTGTCCATGGGATTTTCCAGAAAAGAATACTGGAGTGGGTTGCCATTTCCTTCTCCAGGAGATCTTCCAGACCCAGGGATTGAACCTGGGTCTCCCACATTGTAGGCAGACACTTTACCATCTGAGCCACCAGGGAAATCTCTTCAGTTCAGTTCAGTCGCTCAGTCGTGTCCGACTCTTTGCAACCGCATGAATCGCAGCACGCCAGGCCTCCCTGTCCACCACCAACTCCCGGAGTTCACTCAGACTCACATCCATCGAGTCAGTGATGCCATTCAGCCATCTCATCCTCTGTCGTCCCCTTCTCCTCCTGCCCCCAATCCTTCCCAGCATCAGAGTCTTTTCCAATGAGTCAACTCTTTGCATGAGGTGGCCAAAGTACTGGAGTTCCAGCTTTATAATCATTCCTTCCAAAGAAATCCCAGGGCTGATCTCCCTTAGGATGGACTGGTTGGATCTCCTTGCAGTCCAAGGGACTCGCAAGAGTCTTTCCAACACCACAGTTCAAACGCATCAATTCTTCAGCGCTCAGCCTTCTTCACAGTCCAACTCTCACATCCATACATGATCACTGGAAAAACAATAGCCTTGACTAGACAGAACTTAGTCGGCAAAGTAGAGTCTCTGCTTTTGAATATGCTATCTAGGTCGGTCATAACTTTTCTTCCAGGGAGTAAGCGTCTTTTAATTTCATGGCTGCAGTCACCATCTGCAGTGATTTTGGAGCCCAAAAAAATAAAGTCAGCCCCTGTTTCCACTGTTTCCCCATCTATTTCCCATGAAGTGATGGGACTAGATGCCATGATCTTCATTTTCTGAATGTTGAGCTTTAAACCAACTTTTTCACTCTCCTCTTTCACTTTCATCAAGAGGCTTTTTAGTTCCTCTTCACTTTCTGCCATAAGGGTAGTATCATCTGCATATCTGAGGTTCTTGATATTTCTCCCGGCCATTTTGATTCCAGCTTGTGTTTCTTCCAGTCCAGCATTTCTCATGATGTACTCTGCATATAAGTTAAATAAGCAAGGTGACAATATACAGCCTTGACACACTCCTTTTCCTATTTGGAGCCAGTCTGTTCTTCCATGTCCAGTTCTAACTGTTGCTTCCTGACCTGTATACAGATTTCTCAAGATGCAGGTCAGGTGGTCTGGTATTCCCATCTCTCTCAGAATTTTCTACAGTTTCTTGTGATACACAGTCAAAGGCTTTGGCATAGTCAATAAAGCAGAAATAGATGTTTTTCTGGAACTCTCTTGCTTTTTTGATGATCCAGCGGATGTTGGCAATTTGATCTCTGGTTCCTCTGCCTTTTCTAAACTGTCCTTATTTTTAACTTTTCTCTTCCTTTCAACATCAGTGAATACCAATACTGTTTTCCAGTTCACTGATCCATTCTTCTGAATTCTTTTGTCTATTTGTTGATGCCTTCTGGTACATTTTTCATTTAAGTTATTGTATTCTTCACTTATTGTTCTTTGTATTTTCTAATTCTGTATTAAAGCTTTCTCACTCTGTACATCTCATTCGGTATATCTATTCTTCTTCCAAGTTCTTTGATCATCTTTACAATCACTACTCTGAAGTCTTTCTCAAGTGGATTGCCTAACTCCACTACTTTTTCTGGGGATTTATCTTATTACTTTGTCTGGAACATGTTCCTCTTTCCCTAGTTCTACCTAAGTTTCTGTTTGTATTTGTATGAGTCTGGTAGTTTACTTACATTTCCCGAACTTAGAGAATTGACTCTCTGTAGGAAACATGTATGTCCAAGCAATGCATTCCACTCTATATGCTCTAGCAGGTTCCCCTATGAGGGCTGCATGGATCCTTCTATTGTGGCTAATTAAATGGGCAGTCTGGTAGGCATGGTTGATGCCCAGTCCAGTTGGTTTCCAGGCTTTGCCTTATGCAATGGCTGTAACTGCTGGTTGGCAGGGCCAGGTCATAAGGTGGCTGACTGTGGAGACCCAGGGGGCCTTGGGACTAATACTATCTCACTGGGCAGAGTCAGGGACTAGAAGACTTCAGGGCTGCTGCCTGCCCACTGGTGGGTAATGCAAGTTTCTAGGGTTAGTGCTGGACTACCAATAGGCTGAAATGGATCCTGGAGTCTGGTTGCAGGGCTCAGGGGTCCCAGAGCTGGTGTCACATTGCTTGTAGGCTGGGGGTAGTTCCTGACAGAGCAGATTATGTCATCAGAGATGTCCCAAAGCTTGTGTTGGCTTGCTAGTTGGCAGGGTTAGGGCTCAGCTGGTCCTGGGGCAAGGTCTAGCCTGCTGGTGGGCAAGCTTTGTAAGGAGGCTACAGGTTTGTTCTTTTCTTTCTATACAAATTAAGCCCCACTGGCTTCACAGCTAATCCTCTAGGGTCTTGTCTTCCTAGCGCAGGACCCCTGGCCTGAGGAACCCAAAGTTGGGCTCAGATATCTCCCATGGGAGAACCACTACAATATAATTATTTCTCCAGTTTGTGTTTCATATACCCGAGTATGGGACTTGACTATATCGCAAGTCCACTCCTCCTACCCATCTCATTATGGCTCTTTCTTTATGTCCGTAAGTCACAGAAGATCTTGGCTTTAAGGTTCCAGTCTTATGCATCTTTGGCTATTCTGCAGATAGTTGTTTTATTGATGTGATTGTGAGAGGAGGTGAGCTCAGGGTCTTTCTATTTTGCTATCTTGGCCAAAGTGTACAAAGATGTTTGTTTTTTTTTTAAACATTTTATGTTTAAAGTAGACTAAACTGAAAATTAGATAGGAGCAAATACATGCTGTCAGGGGCCTGTGATCAGGTTCCCTTTCTTAATTCCATCTTATCTAATCAAATAGAGACTTGAGAAAACTAAACAAATTCACTGAAAAAAAGAACATGATCCTTGGACAAAAAAGACTTTAAAACATAGGCCATAAAGACAAAGAAGGGCATTATATAGTGATAAAGGGATTAACATAAGAAGAGAACATTATAGTTACTAACATATGTACCCAATTTGCTGCTGCTGCTAAGTCGCTTCAGTCGTATCCAACTCTGTGTGACCTTGTAGACGGCAGCCCACCAGGCTCTGCCATCCCTGGGATTCTAAATTTAAAACAAATACTTGGACTGCAAGGAGATCAAACCAGTCAGTCCTACAGGAATTCAATCCTGAATTCATTGGAAGGACTGATGCTGAAGCTGAAGGTCCAATACTTTGGCCACCTGATACGAAGAGCTGACTCATTAGAAAAGACCCTGATGTCGGGAAAGATTGAGGGCAGGAGGAGATGAGGACAATGAGGATAAGATGGTTGGATGGCATCACTGACTCAATAGACATGAATTTAAGCAAGCTGTGGAAGATGGTGAAGGACAGGAAAGCCTGGTGTGCTGCAGTCCATGGGGTCAGACACACTGAGAGACTGACCAAAAACAACAGCAGCAAACAGAGGGAGAAGTTGACAGAAACATAAGAGGAGATTTGAATATCCCACTGACGTTAAAGGACACATTATTCAATAGAAAGTCAGTAAGGCAACAGAGGTCCTAAATGACACAATAGACCAGTTGAATTTAATTTCTGTCTATAGAAGACTACATATAAAACCAGAACACTACATATGAAACCAGAATACACATTTTTTTCTAGTGCATGTGGGACATTCTCAGGGCAGACTACATAACAGATCATAAACAATCCTCAAGAAATATGAGAATAGAAATTACTTCAAGTATCTTTTTTGACCACAACAATAGAAAATGACAAATCAACAACAGAAGGAAAAAGACAAAGAATGAACTGGAGACTAAAATATGCTACAGAAAAACCCCACAAATGGATCAATGATGAAATGAAAAAGGAAATCAGAAGACACCAAGATGAATGACAATAAAAACACAACCATACAAAATGCATGGAACGCCACAAAAGTAGCTCAGGAGGGAAGTCTATGGCAGTAAAGGCCTCCCCCAAGAAAGAAGAAAATCTGAGAACAACCTAACCTATCACACAGAGGAAAACAAAACCTAATGTCAGTAGAAGAAAGAGAATAGAGATCAAAGAAGTAATAAAATAGAGAACAAAGATCAATAAAATTGGTTTTATTGATCAATAAAGCTGGTTTCTTTTAAAAAAAAATTTAAAAAAACAAGAAAATTGATAAACTTCTCCTCAGGCTAAGAAAAGACTCAAACAAAAGAAAGAAATTTATTTAAAGGAGAAATAAATGATACAACAGGGATATCAAAAATAAAAGATTATTAGCCTTCCCTGGTATGGCAACCCACTCCAGTACTCTTGCCTGGAAAATCCCATGGGCGGAGGAGCATGGTAGACTGCAGTCCATGGGGTTGCTAAGAGCTGGACACGACTGAGCAACTTCCCTTTCACTTTTCACTTTCATGCACTGGAGAAGGAAATGGCAACCCACTCCAGTGTTCTTGCCTGGAGAATCCCAGGGACAGGGGAGCCTGGTAGGCTGCTGTCTATGGGGACACACAGAGTCGGACAGGACTGAAGCGACTTAGCAGCAGCAGCAGCAGCCGCCGCCTTCCCTGGTGGTACAGTGATTAAGAATTTGCCTGTCAATGCAGGGGACATGGATTTGACCTCTGCTCCAAGAAGATTCCACATGCCTGCGGCAACTAACCCTGAGTGCCACAACTACTAAGCCCCCACTGTAGAGCCTGCGAGCCGCAACTACTAAATCCTACGTGTCCTAAGTCCTGTGTTCTACAACAGAAGCCTCTGCAATGAAAAGCCCCACACTGCCAACAAGAGTAGACCTGGCTCACTGCTGCTAGAGAAAGCTGGTATGCAACATTAAGATCCAGCACAGCCCAAACAGAATTATTTTACATAAGAGATTGCTATGAACACTTACATGGTGACAAGCTGAACAACCTAGAAGAAATGACAAGTTTCTAGAAACATGCAGCCCACCAAAACTGAATCAAGAAATAGATAACTTGAACAGACGGGTCACTAAAAGTGAAATAGAATCTGTAATTAATAACACTCCTTGCAGACAAAAGTCCAAGACTAAATGGCTTCACAGGTGAATCCTAAAAAACATGCAAAGAACTTACACTGACCCTTCTCAAACTCTTTCAAAAGAGTGACGAGGAGTGAATACTCCCAAAGTCATTCTATGATGCCACCATCGCCCTGATACCAAAATCAAAGATACTATCAATAAAGAAAATCACAGGCCAATACATTTGATGAACATAGATACAAAAGCTCAACAAAATATTAGCAAATCAAGTCAACACCATGTAAGGAAGCTAATACACCATAATCCAGTTGGATTTATCCTGGGGAAAAAAGGATAGGTCAAAATATGCAGGGAAAATCAATGTGCTACACCACACCAACAAAAGACAAGACAAAAACCACACAATTATCTCAATAGATGCAGAAAAAAAATTCAACATCCATTCATGGTAAAAACTTACCAAAATGGGTATAGAGGGAACACTTTGCAATGTAAAAGCTATTTATGACAAACCCATAGTTAATCTATTGCTCAGTGGTGAAAGGCTGAAAGCCTTCTCACCTAAATCTGGAACAAAAGAAGGATGCACACTCTGACCACTTCTAATCAAGTCCTAGCCACAGTGATCAGACAAAAAAAGAAATAAAAGGAACCCAAATTGGAAGGAAAGATGTAAAACTGTCACTATTCACAGATGACATGCTACTCTATATAGAAAATCCTAAAGACTCCACAGAAAAACTACTAGAACAGATAAACAAATTCAACAGTGTAGCAGTATATAAGGTTAACATATAGAAATCAGTTACATTTCTTTCTTTACTCTAACAATGAAATATCAGAAAGGAAATGTAAAAAAAGATCCCTTTTAAAATTGATTCAAAAAAAAATTCTTAGGAATAAATCTGACCAAGGTAGTGAAAGATTTACATTCTGATGAACATTGGGGTACAAGTATCTTTCATTTCTGGTTTCCTCCGTGTGTATGCCCAGTAGTGGGATTGCTGGGTCATAAGGCAGTTCTANAAAATTCTTAGGAATAAATCTGACCAAGGTAGTGAAAGATTTATATTCTGATGAACATTGGGGTACACGTGTCTTTCATCTCTGGTTTCCTCCGTGTGTATGCCCAGTAGTGGGATTGCTGGGTCATAAGGCAGTTCTATTTCCAGTTTTTAAAGGAATTGCCACACTGTTCTCCATAGTGGCTGCACTAGTTTGCATTCCCACCAACAGTGTAAGAGGGTTCCCTTTTCTCCACACTCTCTCCAGCATTTATTGCTTGTAGAATTTTGGATCGCAGCCATTCTGACTGGTGTGAAATGGTACCTCATTGTGGTTTTGATTTGCATTTCTCTGATAATGAGTGATGTT
>SJYQ01008213.1:0-28153 GCA_006410935.1 Redunca redunca
TTTGCCGTATAAAGTCCAGACCATATGTACATTTAGGCTTATTGCTCCTAAGGGTAGGTAGTGTGGCTGGATTGTGTTGTTGTTTTTTTTTTCAGTGGAACTAGAAGACTGGTGTGTTTTTTTTTGTTTTGTTTCTTATGTTTTTCAAGCTGAGTTCTTACTGAAAGATATTGATCTGCATCTGTGGAAAAGGTATTCAACAGTATTTTCTTTCCTTTTCAGGTTGCAGTTTGCAGAAATAATAAAAGTGCATCATCAATAGCTCATGCATTGCCTTCATGTGGACCCAGAGTGCAAGCACAGATGAAGAGCAGACATTGACTTCACACTTCTGAAAGGTATGTAATACAGCCCTCAGTTGTACTTTGATTGTGTTTCCCCCTTCTGTACGGTAGGCTCCTATCTCAAGGCAGGTCTCTCACCAAATTTCCTCAGGTTAGTGTCTGTTAGTACTGTGTTTGGGTGTACTTAGTTGCTCATAGTTGTTCATCGTAATGATGAGAAGATTTCTGCCTGTGTGATTCAAATATCAACCTATTTGTAAGTTCCAACAGCCTTGAACTCAGTTTAAACTTAAAGCCCAGAAAAGGCCATTATTTTATTGGAACCAATTTCACACATCTCATAGATATGGAAGAGAACTCTCAGGTGTACTTTGTGTTTTACTCCAGTGCTTTACAAAGATGATTTTCTGAAGTGTTTTAATCAAGTTTATACTGGTGCCTAGGAGATGTTTCCTTAATGCTAAAAGGGAGCAAAGGCAGGTTTACTTCAGTAACCTGAGACCTTTTAAAGCTATAAAAGTAGCCTTCCTGCATGCAGGGCTAAGGATCCCCTAGCCAGAGGCCTTGGAGGAGGAGCCTCAACTCCTTGTTCCTGAACATGCCCTCTGCCGTGGCCACGCCCCCTTAGTCCTGGCTTGCAGGGGCTCCTGGGTAGGTGAGCTGGTCCCATAACACCTCCACCTATTGCTTCCACACTTATCCTGGAGGGGTGCCCAGCATCCAGACTCACCCAGAATCCTCTGAGTGCGCCAGTCCTCCCTTCCTGGTCTCACAGGCCTTCCACGGAGGGATCCACAGGCAAGGCCCGGAGACCATCCTCCAAATGCATCTGCTTGATGGCACTGTTGCTCCTGAAATGCCAACCACCCTCTTTAGAGTGGCCTTTCCTTCTGCCTTTTGGGTGTTGACAAATACCATTAGGGCCCAAGAGCCTTCTAAGCCCTCCAAGCCTGGTTGGCTTCACAGGGGTGTTGTGGGATGCAGAGTCTCCTCTTTTGGGACTTTTCCTCAACACTTGGAATATACAGATTAGTACATGTAAAGGATGCTGTTCATCTGTTACGTTAAAAGTGGGAGAATGTTTCTGTATCTGTGGATGGCAGGCTAGCAGGTTATTTAGTTTAGGAACCTCAGGGCCAGTAGTTTAAGTAAGCAGAAAGGCTCATCATTGTGTTAAGCCACAAGCCTCAATCCCAGAAAATTACTCTATGAAGTGACTAAATGGTCACAGTGGGTTACATCACAATGGCTTTGCAGTATAAAGTCCAGAGCATCTGTACATTTAGCCTTATTTCTACTAAGGGTAGATAGTGTGGCTGGATAGGTTTTTTTTTTTTTAATCAAAATAGAAGACTGTTTTTTTTTTTTGTTTGTTTTTTGTTTTTTGTTTGTTTCCCATATTTTTCCTGCTGCATTNACATCTACAGCAAAGGTATTCAGTATTTTCTTTCCTTTTCAGGTCACAGATTGTTAAAATAATAAAAGGGCGTGATCAATAGCTCATACATTGCCTTGGTGTGGACCCAGAGTGCAAGCACAGAGGAAGAGCAGACACTGACTTCACACTTATGATAGGTATGTAATACAGGCCTCAGTTGTGCTTCGATTGTGTTTCCCCCTTCTCTATAGTAGGCTCCTGTCTCAAGGCAGGTCTGTCATCGAATTTCCTCTGGTTTGTCTCTGGTTAGTAGTGTGTTCAAGTATTTGTTGTTGTTATTCAGTCACTGAATCCTGTCCAGACTCAGTCGTGTCCGACTATTTGTGACCCCATGGACTGTAGCCCACCAGAGTTCCTGGTCCTTCACCATCTCCCAAAGTTTGCTCAAATTCATGTCCATTGAGTCAGTGATGCCATCCAACCGTCTCATCCTCTGTCGTCACCTTCTCTTCCTCCCTTCAGGTATACTTAGTTGTGTGGTGGTTTTGCACTGAATAAATCTCACGAACACACAGGATTATAAGAGAGCAGGAAGAACTCATGGAAAAGCAACTCCTGGAGAACAGGCTGAGCACACATTTTATTGGTAACTTATCTTGTCCTTAACTAAGAGCAGTAAAGCAAGACAGAGACCAGAACTCTGGGATTAAGTAGGCTTCTTCCTGGAGGTCTGCAGGTAATCACATGAGAGTTGTAAAGCTAGGTCTTTGAAGATAAGGCGGTTTGTTCTGTGTGCAGAACAGCATCTAACTAATGCTGACATGTCAGCCAAAATTTCTAGATTAAGGCTGGGCGGAGGGGAGGAAGAGCAGGCAAGGGAGAGGGAATGAATAAGATTAAATTCTAGAAGACATTTCTGAGAAAGCAGTAAAATATGGTTCCTACAGTTCCCCTCTTTTTCTCTTGTTTTAAACGGCATGTCATTGTTCTGGCCATTGTTGTTCTTGCCGTAGAAATAGGGTTAGTATGGCCTCATTATGCGTAAGGCAAGAAAACAATCAGTTCTCAGACTAAGAATAGAACACAAAGAATAATTATGAATAACATTAAAAGGAAAAACTATGACTTCAAATTGAGACTGGAAGACCAATTCTTAGGATTAAGCCTGGTAGTAATGTCAGAGAGAGTCTGAGTAGTGGCATCAGAAGTATGTTGATGAAGAGATCTGATCTGGGTCATAAGGCAATTTTTTAAGGAATCTCCACACTGTTCTCCATAGTGGCTGTACTAAAATAAAGTAAAAAAAAAAAAAAAAAAGAGAGAGAGAGAGAGATCTGATCTCATCTTGGAGACCATTTTGTAAATGTATAACAGAGTTGTTAAGAAGAGAATCTGTTTTGTTAGTTTTAAGCAGGGTGTTTTATACTTTTTGTTAGCTGTTGAGAATAGAAAAAAAAAAATACCTCAAGGTTGTGAAAAAGTTTTTAGACCCTTTTCCATAACACACATTCTGGAGTGACATTAGCACGAGATTAGCCAGAAGTTGAAGGTCTACAAGACCTTCTAGAATTAATACCCCCAAAAGATGTCCTTTTCATTATAGGGGACTGGAATGCAAAAGTAGGAAGTCAAGAAACACTTGGAGTACCAGGCAAATTTGGCCTTGGAATACTGAATGAAGCAGGGCAAAGGCTCATAGAGTTTTGCCTAGAGAACACACTAGTCATAGCAAACACCCTCTTCCAACAACACAAGAGAAGACTATACACATGGACATCACCAGATGGTCAACACCGAAATTAGATTGATTATATTCTTTGCTGCCAAAGATGGAGGAGCTCTATACACTCAGCAAAAACAAGACTGGGAGCTGACTGTGGCTCAGATCATGAACTCCTTATTGCCAGATTCAGATTTAAATTGAAGAAAGTAGGGAAAACCACTAGACCATTCAGGTATGACCTAAAGCAAATCCCTAATGACTATACAGTGGAAGTGAGAAATAGATTTAAGGGACTAGATCTGATAGAGTGCCTGGTGAACTATGGTCGGAGGTTTGTGACATTGTACAGGAGACAGGAAGCAAGACCATCCACAAGAAAAAGAAATGCAAAAAGAAAGTAAAAAGGCTGTCTGAGGAGGCCTTACAAATAGCTGTGAAAAGAAGAGAAGCCAAAAGCAAAAGAAAAGGAAAGATATACCCATTTCAATGTAGAGTTACAAAGAATAGGAAGGAGAGATAAGAAAGCCTTCCTCAGTGATCAATGAAAAGAAATAGAGGAAAACAATAGAATGGGAAAGACTAGAGATCTCTTCAAGAAAATTAGAGATACCAAGGGAACATTTCATGCAAAGATGGGCCCAATAAAGGACAGAAATGGTAGGGACCTAACAGAAGGAGAAGATATTAAGAAGAGGTGGCAAGAATACACAGAAGAACTGCACAAAAAAGTTGTTCATGACCCAGATAATCACGATGGTGTGATCACTCA
Organism: Redunca redunca; assembly: GCA_006410935.1. Taxonomy (NCBI): domain Eukaryota; kingdom Metazoa; phylum Chordata; class Mammalia; order Artiodactyla; family Bovidae; genus Redunca; species Redunca redunca. The sequence continues at coordinate 4,155 of SJYQ01008213.1, forward strand.
CCTAGAGCCAGACATCCTGGAATATGAAGTCAAGTGGGCCTTAAGAAGCATCACTATGAACAAAGCTAGTGGAGGTGATGGAATTCCACTTGAGCTATTTCAAATCCTGGAAGATGATGCTGTGAAAGGGCTGCACTCAATATGCCAGCAAATTTGGAAAACTCAGCAGTGGCCACAGGAATGGAAAAGGTCAGTTTTCATTCCAACCCCTAAGAAAAGCAATGCCAAAGAATGCTCAAACTACCACACAATTGCCTCATCTCACACACTAGCAAAGTAATGCTCAAAATTGTCCAAGCCAGGCTTCAACAGTATGTGAATTGTGAACTTCCAGATGTTCAAGCTTGATTTAGAAAAGGCATGTGAACCAGAGATCAAATTGCCAACATCAGCTGGATCATGAAAAAAGCAAGAGAGTTCCAGAAAAACATCTACTTCTGCTTTATTGACTTATGCCAAAGCTTTGAGTGTGTGGATCACAATAAACTGTGGAAAATTCTGAAAGAGATGGGAATACCAGACCACCTGACCTGCCTCTTGAGAAATTTGTATGCAGGTCAGGAAGCAACAGTTAGAACTGGACATGGAACAACATCTGGTTTCAAATAGGAAAAGGAGTACGTCAAGGCTGTATATTGTCACCCTGCTTATTTAACTTCTGTGCAGAGCACATCATGAGGAACACTGGGCTGGAAGAAGCACAATCTGCAATCAAGATTGCCGGGGGAAATATCAATAACCTCAGATATGCAGATGACACTACCCTTATGGCAGAAAGTGAAGAAGAACTAAAGAGCCTCTTGATGAAAGTGAAAGAGAGTGAAAAAGTTGGCTTAAAGCTCAACATTCAGAAAAACAAAGATCATGGCATCCGGTCCCATCACTTCATGGAAAATAGATGGAGAAACAGTGGAAACAGTGGAAACAGTGTCAGACTTTATTTTTTTTGGGCTCCAAAATCACTGCAGATGGTTACTGCAGCCATGAAATGAAAAGACGCTTACCCCTTGGAAGAAAAGTTACGACCAACTTAGACAGCATATTAAAAAGCAGAGATTACTTTGCCAACAAAGGTCCATCTAGTCAAGGCTATGATTTTTCCAGTAGTCATGTATGGATGTGAGAGTTGGACTATAAAGAAAGCTGAACTCTGAAGAATTGATGCATTTGAACTGTGGTGTTGGAGAAGACTCTTGAGAGTCCCTTGGACTGCAAGGAGATCCAACCAGTCTATCCTAAAGGGATCAGTCCTGATTGTTCGTTGGAAGGACTGATGTTGAAGCTGAAACTCCAATATGGCCACATGATGCGAAGAGCTGACTCATTTGAAAAGACCCTGATGCTGGGAAAGATTGAAGGCAGGAGAAGGGGACAACAGAGGATGAGATGGTTGGATGGCATCACCGACTCAATGGACATGAGTTTGAGTAAACTCCAGGAGTTGGTGATGGACAGGGAGGCCTGGCGTGCTGCAGTCCATGGGATTGCAAAGAGTTGAATGTGACTGAGCGATTGAACTGAACTGAGCAAGGAGGGATGGGTTAACTCAGAACTTAAGGCTATGGCAGGTTTACTTAAACCTTTTTCCATAACATACATTTTTAGCTCAAAAAAAGCATGTCCTTGAACAAGAGATACTGTTGTCTATGAGGCCTACCTGTCTAAGACAAAAGAATGAAAGAATGTTTACCTACTCCTTAATGGAGCCTTAGGCTTAGAATCCTTAGCAACCTGCCTCAGTTAACTGTCTCATTTCCCCCATTTTTCTTCAGAAGAATATTGTTGAGGGGAAAGGGGCAGAGAAATCTGTCTCTGATTGTTTTCTGTATGTGAGTGGCGCCTACCCTACGTTGTTGTGTCCCTTAAAAAGTAAAAAGAGAATTATTGCAATCAGCAGTCCAAGTGAGCATTTCTTTTAGAAGAATGAGCCTGAAACCCAATGCAGACAGGTATTTTAGGTAGCCAGTTGTTACCATTAAAAATTTTAGTGTTTTCCTAGGTATGAGAAGATGTAGAATTTAGGCTTAAGAAATAATTTTTCTGAAAATATCTGACTATCTGAAGGTCTATTTTGTCCATTTTCCCAGAACGCAGAGTGAGTGCCTAATTTTTTACTTTCATCCTGAATTCTTTTCAGGGGATGTTGTCATGATTTAATCCTTGTAGAGGGAGATGGCAAGTTCGTTTTTAGTCACAGGGCACCTTTAGTAACAGGGCCCCTTTATGGCCAGGAGTTTGACCATAGTTCGGGGGCATTTTATAGCTGTTGTGTCATGTGGTGTTGGGAAGGCTCATTCCCAGGTCTGTTGAAGATTATACTGACAGGCCATTCAATGTGCTGTTATTGGATTAGGCCCTGTGAGTAGTAAAGGCCTCTGGACCACCCCTGTCTTATTAGCCTCTTTGTCCAGGAAAAATATTTCCTCTTTTTTTAATATATATATAGAACCACACTATTATAATCATCAATTTTATATGGACCTGTATACCATCATTATATCAGTAGTTCAGTCACACATTTGGCAATGTAAGGGACAACACCTTTTGAAACAGGTGATATAGAAAACAATATAATATAGTTAGCAGTAATGGTAAAATCATAAGAAAGAACTTAAGTCAAGAACTTCCATTAGATATAATCCAGTGATATCTTCTGGTCATCTGATTTAGTTTGTTAAATGACTATAGCCTGCTGTTAACCTCCTGGTTGTACATCTTGGAGCATCTGATCTTCATTTAAAGATTGGTCATTGAGATAAGCTTTAGAAACAAACCTAGAGTGTCCTTTTTAATAATTTAATTAAACCCCTTAGTGATACAGCATAACAACAAGGAACTATCTCAGAAGTGAGTCCTAGTAAATCGGAGAAGACAATCGCAACCCACTCCAGTACTCTTGCCTGGAAAATCCCATGGGCGGAGAAGCCTGGTAGACAGGGACCTTAATTAACAAAACGAATATTTAGTGAAACATAATAGATGCTGTAGGTCTGACATCAGTTGGGTGGATTTTTCTTTTAGAGCTCCCCAGTATACTTTGAGAGTTTTGTATTTGTGGGGAAACAGTCTTTTTTACCTTGATAAGGCTATTTAGAACCCAAGTGTCTTTGATTTCTGGAGGGATGAGGTAGAAAAGAAAAATGATTTACCCACAGGTGTAAATCATTAAATTATTTTAAACCATCAGTAACTTGAGAAGAGCTTCTTTATATCCTAAAACAAAGATTAGAAGCCAGTAATATGTCAGACAAAGTCATGAAAATTGTGATCATACTTAGCAGTCTGTTTAATCCCATGTAACTGACCCCTTTGTTCTGTTCCTGCCTGAGGACTGAGGGCATCGGTGAAAATGATGGTCTCCAAGAAGCTCATGAAGTTTTTGTCAATGTCTGTACAACCTGTCCTTCAAAGTGGGTGCCCCAGTCACTGGAGATTGTAGAAAACACATTTTAACCTTTTTTTTTTTCCCATTGTGAGACACTAACACTGTAGCCAGGAAAGGCTTTAAATATTTAATATTTAAAATTTGACTTCAAATAAAAGTAAGTTTGTCAGGGAGCCGGGAAAAGCCAAGCGGCTGTCTTGGACTGCCCATAGCCCTGACTGTTTGATTTATAGCCATTGTTTATCCATTTTAAATTTCCTGATGAGGGGTTAACCACAGAAGCAGAAAGAGCTTTGTCTTAGTGTCTTAGGCACATTTTAAGAAAACTTTGTTTTTTATCAGGGAGAGAAAACCAAATTCCAGTCTGGTACCAGCTTACCAGATAACAAACAAAATTCGTTAATCTTAGAAAAGTCTTTTGCATAAATCTTGAAGTAGCAGTATTCTTGCAAAGGCATCAGAGTGAAACCATAGAAGGCACATTTAAAATCTGATTAAATTGCAATTGACAGAGTAACCTGGTCATTGCTATGACTTGTAACACTTTAACACGATAACTAGAATCTGATTAAATTGTGATTGACAGAGTAACCTAGTCATTGCTGTGACTTGTAACACTTTAACACGATAACTAGAATTAAAACTGACAACAGGACATATCAGATTTTCATGAATTCCACATAATTTTTAGGATATCTACATTAGTAACATCAACCATACAAGATAACTTGAGAAGATTCATCATTCCTCCAACAATACTTCCCATATAGTTTAACATGTCAAATGAACTTAGGTAGTTTAGTATCTCTCTTTGGGATGTCTCAGGGGCCCTCTGAAGCATCCCAAAGTTAGCTAGAAGTCAAGTTATTTAGGAAGTTATTGTCGATAAATTCAAAAGGGTTTCAGAGAAGGCGATGGCACCCCACTCCAGTACTCTTGCCTGGAAAATCCCATGGATGGAGGAGCCTGGTAGGCTGCACAACTGAGCGACTTCACTTTCACTTTTCACTTTCATGCATTGGAGAAGGAAATGGCAACCCACTCCAGTGTTCTTGCCTGGAGAATCCCAGGGATGGGGGAGCCTGGTGGGCTGCCATCTATGGGGTCACACAGGGTTGGACATGACTGAAGCGACTTAGCAGCAGCAGCAGCAAAAAGGATCATATAGATCACTCACTGTGAAACAATAGCTATTCACTTAGCCAAAGTAACAGAATTTCAAATGTAAATATGGAACAGATCAATTCAGTTCAGTTCAGTTCAGTCGCTCAGTCATGTCCGACTCTTTGCGACCCCATGAATCGCAGCACGCCAGGCCTCCCTGTCCATCACCAACTCCTAGAGTTCACTCAGACTCGCGTCCATCCAGTCAGTGATGCCATCCAGCCATCTCATCCTCTGTTGTCCCCTTCTTCTCCTGCCCCCAATCCCTCCCAGCATCAAAGTCTTTTCCAATGAGTCAACTCTTCACACGAGGTGGCCAAAGTACTGGAGTTTCAGCTTTAGCATCATTCCTTCCAAAGAAATCCCAGGGTTGATCTCCTTCAGAATGGACTGGTTGGATCTCCTTGCAGTCCAAGGGACTCTCAAGAGTCTTCTCCAACACCACAGTTCAAAAGCATCAATTCTTCGGCACTCAGCCTTCTTCACAGTCCAACTCTCACATCCATACATGACTACTGGAAAAACCATAGCCTTGACTAGACGGACCTTAGTTGGCAAAGTAATGTCTCTGCTTTTGAATATACTATCTAGGTTGGTCATAACTTTTCTTCCAAGGAGTAAGTGTCTTTTAATTTCATGGCTGCAATCACCATCTGCAGTGATTTTGGAGCCCCAAAAAATAAAGTCTGACACTGTTTCCAGTGTTTCCCAGATCAATTAAGAGGTAGAAAAACTTAAATCAATTATTAGAAGCAGTTCAACATTTGAAGATAGTACAGCTTCTTAATAGAGAGAAAAGCCAAATTCAAGTTTTTGTACCAGCTTACTTTTAAACTCATTTAGGTAAACGTAATTAAATTTATTTTAGTCGGTCCTAATCATGCACAAAAACTCTTTTCTCAGGGTCCACTTTCCATAAACCTTCTAATCACTTCCTGTACCCATCACTCTGTTCTCTCATCTTGAAATAGCCACATGTAAGTCAGACCTACTTCCTTTTCCCTTCATAAAATGTAATTTCAATCCCCATACCTTCTTTATTAAAAACATACATCCTATTTTACTTAAGCAACAAGGAACTGATCTTTATATTAGCATTCTATAGACTGGTGAACATAAATACCAGTGATAATTTCTAAAAAGACCTTTGCTTTCTTATAGAAAACATTTCAGGATGGCACCAAACATATTAATAGTCCAAAATCTCTTTAGTTTCTCTGTATGAGGAAGTTAGTATTCAGTAATGAATGTTTTTAGAATCATATTTTATTTGGAAATGACCTAGCTATTCAATAAACTTTCGTCACTTAGTTTAGCATAACCCTAGAAATTCAGGTTGCCAAAACCTGGAGAGACTATTTTAGACAGACATTCTTTTTTTAATATAAATGTATTTATTTTAATTGGAGGTTAATTACTTTACAGTATTGAATTGGTTTTGCCAAACGTCAACATGAAGCATAATTATTCTTAATAGAGTTTATCTAAAAGCTCATATCTCATTTACTTTTTTCTTTCAGAACTTTCTTCAAAGTCCTTTCCTTGCTGACAAACTTGTAACAGATATAACAATATTTAACTTATGTTAAGCCTAGGCACAATGAAAAAAAAATTATTCTTAATGTTAATGACTCTTAGACATGTTTATATTAGATTAGCAAACACATGTTAATATTAGATATTTCCTAGTTCATGTCAACCTGAAATTCATTTAGGTTAATTTCTTTCTCTTGTATGATTTATAAGCACTTACCTTTTTTTTAGACCACTTAAATTAGAGCTCATTCACAACTTAACTTCAGCATTAACAAAAAACAAAGATACATACTGAGACATACATAAATCCAGACAAACAGAAATCTTATAGTTTTTCACTTGAGAATTAAAATGTCTCTGCCCTTTTTTTTTTTTCTCTTGGGTTGAAGTTCTACTAATTTATTTACGGCTGGAGTCTTAGACCAAATGGGCTTAGATGTAATAGGAGGAGAAGGTAGAGGTGCCTCCGGAGGAGGAATAAGATCAGCCCAAGGAGTCTCTTGCTCTTTTATGGCAGAAACCACAATACAACATAAATTCCAAGTATTTAGATGCTGTACATTAACAACACCTACACCATTTCTTAATTGGAGCTATTCGCTCCCAATGATACACTTTCACAGAACTTTCTTGTGGATACCAAGGACAATGGGTATAAATCACCGTAAGAAGTTTAGTTAAGTCTGAGTCAGACACCTCACCACCAGCAGCAACAAGCAGACAAGAAAGCTGATGCTTATGTGCAAGCTGTTGAGGAGAGTTACCTGTATGGGCAAGTGAAAGCAAAAATACTGCGCCTCTAGAAGACTTTGTTCCCTTGCTAGCCTTCAAGGCTGTAGTTCCCACGTGGATGAGTGGACCTACTTTTCCCTTGCTCTCTGGCTTGAGAAATGGGTGCAAAGCAGACCTTCAGGTGGTGCCTGTTTGGGTGCCATTTGTGGCAGTTTTGCACTGAATAATTCTTACAAACAACCAGGATTATGAGAGACAGCGCAGGGAGAACTCATGGAAAAGCAATTCCACAAGAATACACTGAGCGCATATTTTATTGGTAACTTATCTTGTAATCTTTAACTAAGAGCAGTAAAGCAAGACAGAGACCAGAACTCTGGGATTAAGCAGGCTTCCTCCTGGAGGTCCACAGGTAATCACATGAGAGTTGTAAAGAAAGGACTTGGTAGATAAGGGCGTTTGTTCTGCGTGCAGAACAGCATCTAACTAATGCTGATGTGTCACCCAGAATATCTAGCTTAAGGCTGGGGATGGTGGTGTTGGGGGAGAGCAAGCAAGGAAGAGGCAATGAGTAAGATTAAATTCTAGGTGACATTTCTGAGAAAGCATCAAAACATGGTTCCAACATAGTCACTATGGTTGTTCATCGAAATGATCAGAAGAGTTCTGCCTGTGCAATACAAATATCAAGTTATTTGTAAGTTCTGAACTTAGTTTAAACTCAAAGCCCAGAAAAGGCCATTATTTTACTTGAGCCAATTTCACACATCTGATAGGTATGGAACAGAACTCCGAGGTGTTGTGTTTTACTCCTGTGCTTTATACAAAGATGAGTTTCTGAAGTGTTTTACTCGAGTTTATACTTAATGCTGCTGCTGCTGCTGATGCTAAGTCGCTTCAGTCATGTCCCACTCTATGCGACCCCATAGATGGCAGCCCACCAGGCTCCCCCATCCCTGGGATTCTCCAGGCAAGACCACTGGAGTGGGTTGCCATTTCCTTCTCCAATGCATGAAAGTGAAAAGTGAAAGTGAAGTCGCTCAGTCATGTCTTGACTCCTAGCAACCCCATGGACTGCAGCCACCCAAGCTCCTCCATCCATGGGATTTTCCAGGCAAGAGTACTGGAGTGGGTCGCCATTGCCTTCTCTTATACTTAATGCTAAGGTGGAGTAAAGGGAGGGTTACTTCAGTAACCTGAGACCTTTTAAAGCTATCAGTGTAGCCTTCCTGCAGGAAGGGCAAGGATCCACTAGCCAGAGGCCCTGGGGCAGGAGCTTCAGCTCCTTGTTCCTGAACATGGCAGCTGCCGAGGCCACACCCCCAAGGGCCTGGCAGCCAGGAGCTCCTTGGTGGGTGAGCCCCGCCCTGGAGCATCATTGCCTGTCCCTTCCACACCTGCTATGGAGGGGTGGCTGGCCAGATTCGCCCAGAATCTTCTAAGTGCTCCAAACTTTCCCTTCCTCCTCTCATAGGCCTTCCCCTGTGGGATCCACAGGCAGGGCCTGGAAGCATCTGCTTGATGGCACTGTTGCTCCAGAAATGCCAACCACCCTCTCCAGCATGCCCTCTGCCTCTGCCCTTGTGGGTCAAAAAAGCCAATGGCAGCCCAGGAGCCTTCCAAGCTTGCCAAGCTGTGTTGGCTCCCCTGGTGTGTTGGGGGAAGCAGTATCTCCTCCTTTGGGGCTTCACCTTGGCAGGAGAAATGTGCTGATAAGGACATCCAAAGGAAGCTGTCCATCTGTGTGTCTATCTCCACAGCCTTCTAGGAGATTTTGAGTCCTCATGTCCTTCCACACACACCCCTGCCCTGTTTCCTTGCAACCAGGACCCTGTTTCTGCACCCTTGGGGAGGTGCATCCATCTGTGTCATCTCGGGTAGAATCCTAGCTCTCCCGGGACACTGATTCAGAGCTGGAGGTGGCACAAAGACCTGAGTTTGTCCTCTTTGCTATTTGATTGCCTCTCTACTATTCTCATCCAGCTACCTCATGTGGCTTACAGGCTTAGGAGCAGGCCCAAGAGAGGGTCTAGACCACTATGGCAGCTGGAAAAACTGACAGGGACCCAGGGAACTGTCATAGATTGCTCCCCTCCAGGGGTCTCTAGGCAGTCACTTTGCAGGGTTGCGGGGGGGCCGTTAGTGGATTGGATTTCATGGGACAGGCGTAGATCCCAATGGCTCCTGCCATCCACACAGACAAATGGTCCTTGATGAGGGCCAGTTGTTCAGCAGACCCTTTTGGGGAGCTCTCCATGGGAGTCTGTCAGTACTCTAGCTTCAAACCCCCCACTTGTTGGTCAGTTCCTTCACTTGTTCCTTCCTCCATTCATACATACGAATGAACCCAGATGTGAGTGTGTTATATGTATGTCGTATATAAACATATGTCTACACTTAGATAGGATGTACATGTGAGCATGTTATGTGTATGTCACATGTAAACATATATATGTACACTTAGATAGCATGTACATAATGTCCCTTCTCCTATGTTCTGGGTGACCACCTCAGGGGTGCCACCATGGATAGAAATTTCTGGCGGTCAAAGCCAAGGCCCTCACCTTTGCCCGATGGCCGCTCCCAAGTTGTCCCTCTGCCTTCCAAACGTCCCCCCCCCACCCCACCCCGCAGTGGGGAAATACACGTAACTTTGCTGTGTGTGTGTTTCTGGGGTTGAATGTAGGTTAAAGCAAGGGAACACAGAGGGCTGCATTCATTTCGCCTGCTCTCAGGCTATAGCAGGCTCATGTAGTGATGTGTACTCTCTTGTGTATGTCTGCTCTCACAGCATTATAGGTTCCCCTGGCCTGGGCATGTGTGTGCAGAGGCTGTGTCCTGTGCTGGTTGGTCCCCTCCATTTCTTTTTCGACACTTGCCCAGGGTCAGGTGCCCTTGTCTGTGCCTGGCGGTATGAGCACAGGGTATTTCACGTGTCCCTTCTCTTTGGATGAGGGGGGCTCCCTTCTTGTTCTGCCTCCCATCTTGTCTTTCACAGAACTGGCTACAAGGGGTGAGCCACAGAGTCGTGGTTGCTGGAGTGCCACTGTGGGTGACCGGATTCATTTATAAGCATCAGCATCCATCCAGAGGAAAACACAAGGGTGAATGATCACTTGGCTACATCCCAGAGCACACGCCCTTATCCCCGAAAAGTCAATATGATGGATCTGTGTGCAGCAAGACAGGAAATGCATCAGTGCCCATATACCTGTGTCTCATAGGAGCTGCTGGTCACTTGTGGAGGACTCACGCAAGACATCTGTTGGTGTCCCAGCATAGTCCCACGGGTGCAAAGCTGAGGAGACAAGCTTTGCGCCTGTAAATGCCATGGCAGTGGCTGTGGTTCCCACTGAAAAGAGACTGTGGGGGAAGGTACCATCAAGGGTTTCGCCCAACATGCTTCTTTCTGTATGAACTGCTTCTGTCTCATGGCCTAGGATGGCACCTGTGCAATTTCCGTAGGATGGGTGGAGATGGCTTTTCACACTTGTGCTTTATTCAAAAGTTTTGGTTGACCCAGGGTGCTGGTATGAATAGTAACCAAAGATACTCTTGAGGTTGCCTGGACAGGGGTGTATGCAGGGCCCCTTGTTAATAAGCTGCACCGGGTTGGTCCCACACTGAGTGAAGGGCATTCGGCTCTTTTCGTTGCAGAGGAGACAGAGTAAAGGAGAGGATGAGGAAGGAAATCCGTACATCAGTCATCTCTGGGCGCTGGTGTTGGGTGAGTGAGTGCTCTCTGTTCACTTCCCTGCTGCTGCTGCTAAATCACTTCAGTCATGTCCGACTCTGTGCGACCCCATAGATGGCAGCCCACCAGGCTCCCCCATCCCTGGGATTCTCCAGGTAAGAACACGGGAGTGGGCTGCCATTTTCTTCTCCAAAGCATGAAAGTGAAAAGTGAAAGTGAAGTCGCTCAGTCCTGTCCGACTCTTAGCGACCCCACGGACTACAGCCTACCAGGCTCCTCAATCCATGGGATTTCCCAGGCAAGAGTACTTAACCTACCCTCTTCCAAAAGAATCTGTTTCATCATAGGAGAAAGTCAGTGATGCTGGTAGTTCAGCAAGCCTCAAGGAGGGACTCCAGGTAGGGTTGTGGCATGGGGACACCAGTGTACTGTGCCAAAATTCTCAGCCACACTTGAAAAGGCTCTCGAGTCAGGGCCTGATTGGGGAGCTGGAAGAAGGAGACACATGGGTGAGCATCTAGATCATCTGTGTAGCATTACCCTAGGTGATGGGTACATAGAAGTTGCAGTCAGCATCATGTGGGCCTGGGGGGAGTGGAAAAGGACTGGGCCTGGGCCTCTGGTAGCTGCACCAGGACTTGGTTTGAGCTCCAGCCTCCATGAAGCCAGCCTCCTGGGACGTGTTCACTGTGCTCACTCACAAGAAGCAGCAGTCCCAGCCCAGCCCAACATGGGGGTCGGGGTTGGAGATCCTTTAAGGAGAGCCAGGCCTCTTGAGCTCTGAGCCTCTGTTGCTTTGAGTAGAGCCCTTTACACCTTTCGTTGCATCCTCTCCTGATGACTCTTAGGCCCAGTCTCTCCACTGTGGCCCTCTGCCAAGCAAGGTAGGCCTTGGGAATCCACTCTTGCAGGATTATTAAGAAGGTGCGCCCTGGCTGGGTGGCATGGAGGTTTGGAACATTGGTTGGGGGGGTTGGTGGTGGTGGCGTGCCCATCGAGGCAGCCCACTGTAGGTCTGTCTCTTTGTGCTCCCCAAGTCTGCCTCTGGACAAAGCAAGGAATGTGAAAGTGTGAAGCCTCTAGGAGATGTACTTCCCTTTCTCAGTGTGGAAATGTGGCCTGAGTGTGTGTGCACATCACCAACAACTGGAGGTGTTTTCTTTCCATCTCTGTTTCTTCCTTCTTCCTCTTGTCTCCTCTTGAAACAGTCTTGCCATGAGAAGGATGCCTCCTGCTGTGGCTCAGAGTATTTGCAGGCCTCTCCAGGCAGGCTGGTGAGGGTGTGGCACCACGGTTTAGCAAGGTGTCAGACACTGGTCGGCAGCCTGGCTGACATTTTGTGGTTAGGAAAGGGCGGAGGCAGGGTCCCAGAAAGGGCAGAGTGACATTTCTGGGGCACCTCTGCCTTCAAGAGGAACCCATTTGGCCATTCCAAGAGCCCCTTGTGGGAAGATTGGGGCGTTGAGTCAAGTCCTTGGTCTAGGTTCTAGTCTCTAGGCAGGAGGAAAGAAGCAGCCATGCCACCTGCAAAAGGAGCCTTCAGCTGTGACCATCGACTCTCCCTTCCCTCCCCTGTACCCCACCGCACTTGGCTGTCCTGTAGGGCAACCCAGGGACAGAGACGGAATACATATGCTCTCTGCGCTCTGCTCTGGGGACCAGGAGGCATTGAACCCCTCAGGTCTGGGTCGCCATACAACTCCTGTCCAGTTGCATGTGCTGGAAAGGAAAAGGCCTCTCAAGATGTGAAGTTGCCTGTCCTATGCGGCATGGATCCCATCTGTGGGCAATAAAGGCTGCAGGCAGACAGCTGCATGTCTGTGTCTGCACAGGTTGCAGTTGGAATAGAGAAAACACCCCTGAGCCAGGCTCACCTTTGCTGTGGAAGACCTCCACCCAACATGTTGGGGGTCTTTTGAGCTTTCCTCTCATCTTGAGAGTTTGGCCAATGCCCAGAAGCGCAGGACATTCAGAGTTATAGAAAGAGAGGAAGACATGCTCAGAGAAAATCGAGGGAAAAGGAGAGAACCTGCTCATGTCATGTCACATCACGTCTTGTCATGCTGGTTCGATCAAACAGGAAGATGCAAGGTGCTTCTGGAGGCGGTGGTGGACCAGAGCTCCAGTCTCTTTCCACAGCCTCCCAGCTGGAGCACTTGGCATCCAGAGTGTGTACCTTCAGCCAGTGTGGGTGGGTACAGGGGGTGGCGGCAGTGCCTCCAATGGCAGCCCCTGCCCTGTTCCCAACGAGGCAGGTGCTGAGAGGGGACTTAAGGGCAGGAGCTTGTGCCTACCCTACATACCCCAGGACAGCTGAAATAAACCAAGGTGTGTCCCCAGTGGATCCTAGCCACCTGAAGTGTAAACCACACTAAGTTGGCAGGAGCCTACCAACCACAAGTGCACACACACACACACACACACACACACACACACAACACACACATCCAAGTGTAAATCACAGTGAGTTGCCAGGGGCCTACCAAACATAACCACACACACACATAGACACACACCCTTCCTTGGGTGGCTCCCATCGCTGGCCTTACTTGCCCTGGGTGTTGCAGGAAGACTGACCTGCTCTGGAGTCTCTGGGGCAGCACCCTGGCCACTCTGGACTGACTGACCCATGTGTGCCACCATCCATGCCTGAATACCCCGGGGCTCTTGTATAAGAGCCAGGTCCTTGGTGGCCACCTATCATCACACCACAGTAACTCTACGTCACTGTTGACCCCTGACCAGTGCCACGGGGCCAACATCCTTTGTGTCCTTCTGTGACCCATGAGAATGGGGCTCTCCAGCCACTGGACAGGTGTGACTCGATCTGTGTGCCCACACTCAGGATGTTTCCCGAAGTCTTAGGCAGCTGTAGGTGCTAAAGACACTGCTGCAGGTCTAGTGCTGGGAGCCTGCATGGGCAGTCTTCGCTCTTTTGTGGTGAGGGCAGACTGAAGACCAGACCCCACAAGACTAGAGTGACGGACTTTGAGGAGCGTCCCTCTGAAGTGGCCACGCTGTTGAGATATCTCTCTTTGGCCAGGTTGGACCAGGCTTGGTGTTTTTTTTCCTCAGTAAAGGGCTAAGAGAGACATGTTAGGGTGAGGGAAGGGGAAGGGCAGGTGGCCATTTCTGGAGCAATGCTGCCATCAACAGGACAAGGGATCTGCTAAATACACAAACCCTGTACTGTCCGTTCCTAGGGAGGACTGATAAGGGATTGAAGGGACAAGGGACAGTGGCCCCTGGGAAGTGCAAAGCTCTGTCAAGGAGGTGCGAGAAGCAGGTCCCAGGGCTGGGTGGAGCTGTGAAAGCTCCAGGGACACCACCAGGACAAGGGGCATGGCCAGGGTGCCTGCCCTGTGGGGTTCAGGAAGTGGAGTCTCCATGGACCCTGGTGGCCAGCATGTCTGAGCGGGACCAGAGGAAGCTGCCCTGAAGGAACCCAGTGTGGGGCTGCAGACATTGGCCCACAGGCCCCTTCCGTGGGCAGACAGAGCAGGATGGGCCTGGGTGGGCCCAGAGCCCCAGAAGCCTCTCTCTGGGCCGCTATGTGGCCCAGGCAGAGACCACCCTGGACAACTGGAGTTCTGCTGCCATCACGGGCAGAGGCAGGCCTAGTGACCTTCTGTCCAGTGAAGATGACATGTGGATCCTGGCTACCCAGTGCCAAAGGAACCCAAGGCCTAAGGATAGCTCCCAGTCAACCTCCAAAGGGAACAGTACTCGCCAGACACAGGAGGCACCGCAGAAGGCGCCATTGTCCTAAGCCGAAGAATCTCATTGGCAGGTGCAATGTCATCTTCCAGGGTGCCCAGGATTCTGGCTCTCGCCAGTCTTGTCCACAGGTCTCCCAGAGGCATGTCCCAGAGAGCAGAGAAGAGCCCAGCCAAATGGATCCCCAGGCCACGTCTTTGCAGGCTTCAGCTTTCTCCTCAAAAGGCCCTGAGCCTCAGTTCAGGAACAAGAGGAGGGCAGGCCCTACCTTCCATTCAGCCCTGGCTCTCTAGGTCTCAACCCTGTGCTTGCACCTGCAGCCCAGGCAGGACATCAAGAAGAAGAGGTCTGAAGAAGCTGCCTGAAGCTCACCTCTTTTGGACTGAGAGAAACGCCTCCTGCTTCCCTCTCTTTCAAGACCACCACTCTTCCAGCTTGTCTGCCAAGGCCAGGAGCCTGGTGCATCCTGCCGGGCACAGGGCTCTGCCTTCTAGTCCCCGGCTGACCCAAAATGCCACTTCTGGAGCAAGCTCTGAGGCAACTCATGCCTGCCCTTTACTTGGCTCTAGCCTGCCTGAGGGGTGGGGGGTGGGGTGGTTTTGTGGTAAGGGACAGGGCTGAGGTGGGGTGGCTTCCAACTGGAAGGAAATTTCCATGCGGGAACACTACCTCTTCCAAACACACCCCCTTGCTTTCACCCCTCCTCGAAGGGTGCTGAATCCCACCCCATGCCCCTTCTTTCACACTACTGAGTTGCCGGAAATGTTGTCAGGCGAGGTTATGTGGGCAGAGCCTCCCTTAGGACTGGGCCCTGACCAACCTATGGGATCTGATGGGTCAGCTGGCACAGGTGGTCTCCTTGTGCCCCTGTGCCCAGGACCAATGTCTGCACATGCAGAACACGGAGTCCCTTGTGAAAAATCACAGCAGTCCTTCCCAAGAAGAGGACCTGGGTCCTCCACGGTGGGGCAGTGGGGGCGTGGAATAGGGGCTCCCCTCGTTTCACAGTAACGTTCCTGAAATAGAACACCAAGGAAAACAGACCTGGATCCCCTCGCTGGCTGCAGATGGTGACACCCAACTCAGCGTACCACTCTGGGGCCAGTTTCATCCCACTGCCTGGATACCCTGTGTCACAGGGCACGGGAAGGGCCTCATGGGATACTGTGGGGCATGGGACCCAGACTCTCTTTGGCAGTAGCAAAAGTAAACAAAAACTCAACTTCTACCCGAACATAAAGTGCACCTGCATTTGTCTGGGTCTGGGACCAAGCCTTCATCAGGCAAAATTCCACATCCTGTCTGCTGGATGTTCGCCCCTGACAGGGTTGCCACCTCTTCCCCTTTTGGCTTTGTCCATATGGCCAAGAACAGTGGCTCCACCAGGGCAATAGTTCCTGGGTCCCCGGTGGCCCTGAAACCCGAATTACCCCACTGGCGGACCTTGCTCCTGCAGGAATGGTGAGGATATCCTGGCCAGAGGCCCTGGGGCTAGAGCTTCAGCTCCTTGTTCCTAAAAATAGCTGATGCTGAGGCCATGCCCCAGAGGCCCTGGCAGCCATGGGCTCCTCGATGGGCGAGCCCTGACCCAGAACACCACTGTTGCTTCCACACCAGCTCTTGAGGTGTGCCTGGTGTCCAGGTTCTTCCAGAAGCCTCTGTGTTCTCCAAACCCTCCCTTCCTCCCTTAAATGCCTTCCCCAGCATCATCCAGAGGCAGGACCTGGAGACCAAGCTCAAAAAAGCTTCCACTTGATGGCACTATTGCTCCAGAAATGCCATCCACCCTCTGGAGCCTGGCCTCATCCTCAACCCTTTGCAGGTCAAAAAAGGCCCATGGAGGCCCAAGAGTTACAAGCCATCCACTGGAATGTTGTGGGAAGAGGTGTCTCCATTGGGGGCTTCTGCTCTGCAGTAAGAATGTGAAGATAAGGACAAGCAAAGGAAGCCATCTATCTCTGGGTGCATGTCCACAACATTCTGTGTCCGCATGGCCTGATCCCCATTTCCTGGAGACCCAGACGTGATTTATTTTGTCACTTTATTTTTATTGGTCAGGATTAGGATAGAATTACCTTGACGTTTTACATAATAATAGGTTGAAGACATGTGCTACTTGGAATAAATCCAGGTTCTAGCCATGCATACAAAGTGTGTCTCCTGTAATATGGATCCTTTTGGAATATGTGTTGAGATTGGTCCCTACAGAACATTCTTACTTAGTGTCTCCGTCCAGTTTTGTAACTTGTTTCTAGCTAGGTGACTGAGAATGCTGAACAAACCCCAAACTGTTATTTGTCCCTTGTGCCAGGACACTCATCCCTCATGGGAATCAATAAGTTGTAAGTGGGAGAACATTTCTGTATCTATGGATGCATGGCTAACAGATTATTTATTTCAGGAACCTCAGCACCAGTAGTTTAGGTAAGCAGAAAAGTTCATCATTGTGTTCAATCCCAGCAAATTGCTGTATGATACTAAATCCTCACAGTGGGTTATATCACAAATGGTTTGCAGTATAAACTCCAGTCCATCTGTATATTTAGGCTTATTTCTTTCAAGAGTAGGTAGTGGCTGGCTGGATATTTTTTCTTTTTAATGTGAACTAGAAGACGACGTATGTTGTTGTTTTGTTTCTTAATGTTTTTCATGCTGAATTCTTACTGATGGATATTGATCTGCATCTGTGGCAAAGGTATTCAACAGTATTTTCAGGTCAGTTTGGTAAGAAAATCAAAGGGTGTGATCAACAGCTCATACATACAATGTCTTGGTGTGGACCCAGAGTTCAAGCACAGATGAAGAGCAGATACTGACTTCACACTTCTGATAGATATGTAGCACAGCCCTCACTTATGCTTTGATTCTGTTTCCCTCTTCTGTACAGTAGGCTCATCTCTCACCAAAACTCCTCGGATTAGTGTCTGGTTAGTAGTGTGTTCATGCATACTTAGTCGCTATAGTTGTTCATCCTAATGATGAGAAGAGTTTTGCCTGTGTGATTCAAATATTAACCTATTTGTAAGTTCCAACAGCCCTGAACTCAGTTAAAACTCAGAGCCTCGAAAAGGTCATTTTTTTACTGGAGCCAATTTCACACATCTGATAGGTATGGAATAGAACGCCCAGGTGTACTTTGTGTTTTACTCCAGTGCTTTTTACAAAGATGACTGAAGTATTTTAATCCACTTTATACTGATTCCATGGAGGTATATCATTAATGCTAACACTGAGCAAATGCAGGGTTACTTCAGTAACCTGAGACCTTTTAAAGGAACTTCACCTCCTTGTTCCTGAACATGGCTGCTGCCGAGGCCACATCCCCGATGGCCTGGCAGCCAGAGGCTCCTTGGTGGGCAAGCCAGGCCCCAGAACACTGTTGCCTGTCCCTTCCACACTTGCTCTGGTGGGGTCCCAGGGGGCCAGTTTAGCCCTAAATCCTCTGAGTTCTCCAACCCTCCCTTCCTCCCTTCACAGGTCTTCCTCAGCAGATTCCACAGGAAGGGTCTGGACACCGTGCTCAAAAAACTGCCACTTGATGGCACTGTTGCTCCAGAAATGCCAACCACCCTCTGAAGCTGGGCCTTTCCCTCCTTTGCATGTCAAAAAAGGCCCATGATGGCCCAAGAACCTTTCAAACCCTCCAAGCTGTGTTGGCTCCACTGGAGTACTGGGGAAGAGGTGTCTCCTCCTTTGGGGGCTTTTCTTTGGCATTACGAACACACTGAAAAGGACATCCAAAGGAGCCGTCCATCTCTGGGTCCATGTCCACAGCACTCTATGAGATTCTGAGCCATTTGGCCGGGCCACTGCTTCTTGGTTGTTGCTGAACCGTGAGATGCTGGTATTCTTGGCCTCTGGAGGAAAGAAATTCAATCTCGGGCCAGTGACAAGTCTTGATCGCTCAGAGCTTTTGTGTAATAAAGTTTTATTAAAGTATAAAAGAGATAGTGAAACCTTCTGACATAGACATCAGAGGTGGGGGGCAGAAAGAATCTTTAGCAGGAAGTTGTATGTCTACTGGCAGGCTGCTAATTAGAGAAAGGAAATGTCTCAAAACTCAGAGAGTGGTACCAGGGCCCTCACCCACAACATGCATTTTGAGATAAAACTGGCACAAGGAAACAATTGACTTGAATCTTGAAGAAAGGCAGGTTTCCAAGCAAATACCTAGTCTCGTTAACATACCTTAAGAGAACATTTCCAGGAGTGAAACATACTGTTTGTTGAGTAAAACATGCTAGTTTGTCAAGTCAGTTCTGAGTCTTAGGCAGAACAGACTTGAAGAAAGACTGTCTAAGGTAAATACATAGTTCATTAGCAAAGCTTAAAAAAAACATTTCCATGAGAAAAATGCATTGGTTAGTTCAAGGTTTGAGAAAAGTTAAGCTCAGGTGGAACTAGATGTTAACATGGTAACACCACATTTTAAAGGAAAACTTTTATTTTGTGTAGAGAAGATAAAAAAATCTGACACTTGTGGTTTGTTTCCTCCCACTGCTTAAGAGAGAGATAAAAAATGTCTTGACACTTGCAATCTAATTCCTCCCTTTGGGGGCTCCAAGGCTTCCTGACTGTTACCCTCTCACTGGGGACCAGGACGTGATGTATTCTGTCACTTTGTAATTATTGGTCAGGGTTGGGGCCAGAATTACCTTGATGATTCACATATTAGGGTTTGGTTGAAGACCCTTGCCACTTTGATTAAATCCAGGTTCTAGCCATGCATACAAAGTGTGTGCTCCTGTAATAATGGATTGTTTTTGGATTATGTATCAAGATTGGTCCCTACAGAGAATTATTACTTAAGTGGCTCTACTGAGTTTTGTAAGTTGTTTCTAGCTACGTGACTGAGAGTGCTGAACAAACCCCAAACTGCCATTTGTCTCTTGTGCAAGGACACTCATCCGTCATGGGAATCAATAAGTTTTAAGCGGGAGAACNGTCTGAGTGAACTCCGGGAGATGGTGATGGACAGGGAGGCCTGGCGTGCTGTGATTCATGGGGTCGCAAAGAGTCGGACACGACTGAGTGACTGAACTGAACTGAACTGAGTTGCGTTTTCAGATATACTTAGTCGCTATAGTTGTTCATATTAATGATCAGAGGAGTTCTGCCTGTGGGGTTCAGGTATCAAACTATTCGTAAGTTTCAACAGTTCTGAACTCAGTTAAAACTCAAAGCCAAGAAAAGGCCAATATTTTACTGGTGCCGATTTCAGACATCTGATAGGTACGGAAAAAAAACTCCCAGATTTACTTTGTGTTTTACTCCTTTGCCTTTTACAAAGATGATTTTCTGAAGTGTTTTAATGGAGTTTATACTGGTGCCATGGAGGTGTGTTGTTAATGCTAACACTGAGCAAAGGCAAGGTTACTTCAGTAACCTGAGACCTTTTAAAGCTATCAAAGTAGCCTTCCTGCATGAAGGGCAAGAGAGGCCCTGGGGCAGGAGCTTCAACTCCTCGTTCCTGAATATGGCCACTGTCGAGGCCACACCCCTGAAGGCCTGGCAGCCAGGGGCTCCTTGGTGGGCAAGCGAGGCCCCAGAACACCACTACCTGTTGCTTCCACACCTACTCTGGTGGGGTGCCAGGTAGCCAGGTTTGCCCAGAATCCTCTGAGCGACCCAAACCCTCCCTTCCTCTCCTCACAGGTCTTCCTCAGTAGGATCCACAGGAAGGGACTGACGCCATGCACCAAAAGCTTCCGCTTGACGGCACTCTTGCGCCAGAAATGCCAATCACCCTCTGGAGCTGGGTTTCCTTCTCCACCCTTTGTGTATCAAAAAAGGCCCATGGTGGCCAAAGAACCTTCCAAACCCTCCAAACTATGTTAGCTCCAGTGGAGGGTTGGGAGAAGAGGTGTGTCCTCCTTTGGGATCTTCTCCTTGGTGGTAATCACATACTGAAAAGGACATTCAGAGGAGCCCTCCATCTCTGGTTACATGTCCACAGCACTCTAGGATTTTCTGAGTCATGTGGCCAGGCCCCTCTTTCCTGGGAACCAGGATGTGATGTATTCTGTCAACTTTGTTATTGGTCAGGGTTAGGGCCAGAAGTACCTTGATGATTCACCTACTAGGGGTTGGTTGAAGACCCTTGCCACTTCAAATAAATCCAGGTTCCAGCCATGCACACAAATTGTTGCTCCTGTAATAATGGATCCTTTTGGAATATGAGTAAAGACTGGTCCCTAAGGAGCATTCTTACTTAAGTGACTCCATCTAGTTTTGGAACTTGTTTCTAGCTAGGTGACTGAATAAGAGTGCTGAACAAACCCCCAAAAATCACATGTCCCTTGTGCGAGTGCACTCATCCCTCATCAGTTTAGTTCAGTTGCTCAGTCGTGTCCAACTCTTTGCGACCCCATGGACTGCAGCATGCCAGACTTCGCTGTCCATCATCAACTCCTGGAGCTTGCTCAAACTCAGGTCCATCGTGTCGGTGATGCCATCCAGCCATCTCATCCTGTCATCCCCTTCTCCCCCTGCCTTCAAGCTTTCCCAGCATCAGGGTCTTTTCCAGTGAGTCTGTTCTTTGCATCAGGTGGCCAAAGTATTGGAATTTCAGGTTCAGCATCAGTCCTTCCAATGAATATTCAGGACTGATTTCCTTTAGGATGGACTGGTTGGATCTCCTTGCTGGTTGTTAGATCTCCTTGCTTCTTGTTGGTCTCCTTGAGAAGACTCTCAAGAGTCTTTTCCAATACCACAGTTCAAAAGCATCAATTATTTGGCGCTCAGCTTTCTTTATAGTGCAACTCACACATCCATACATGACTACTGGAAAAACCATAGCTTTGACTAGATGGACCTTTGTTGGCAAAGTAATGTCTCTGCTTTTTAATGTGCTGTCTAGGTTGGTGATAGCTTTTCTTCCCAGGAGCAAGCATCTTTTAATTTAATTGCTGCAGTCACCATCTGCAGTGATTTTGGAGCCCCCAAAAATAGTCACTGTTTCCATTGTTTCCCCCATCTATTTGCCATGACGTGATGTGACCGGATGCCATGACCTTAGTTTTCTGAATGTTGAGTTTTAAGCCAACTTTTTCACTTTCCTCTTTCACCTTTATCAAGAAGCTCTTTAGTTCTTCTTCTTCACTTTCTGCCATAAGGGTGGTATCATCTGCATATCTGAGATTACTAATATTTGTCCTGGCAATCTTGACTCCAGCTTGTGCTTCATCCAGCCTGGCATTTCACATGATGTACTCTGCATAGAAGTTAAATAAGCAGGGTGACAATATACAGCCTTGACCTACTCCTTTCCTGATTTGGAACCAGTCTGTATTTTATGTACAGTTCTAACTGTTGCTTCTTGATCTGCATACAGATTTCTCAGGAGGCAGGTCAGGTGGTCTGGTATTCCCATCTCTTTAAGAATTTTCCACAGTTCGTTGTGATCCACACAGTCAAAGGCTTTGGAGTAGTCAGTAAAGCAAAAGTAGAAGTTTTTCTGGAACCCTCTTGCTTTTTCAATGATCCAGCAGATGTTGGCAATTTGATCTCTGGTTCCACTGTCTTTTCTAAATCTAGCTTGAACATTTGGAAGTTCTCAATAAATTATAACTGGGAGAAAGTTTCTGTATCTGTGGATGCAGGGCTAACAGGTTATTTCAGTAACCTCAAGGCCAGTAATTTAGGTAAGCAGAAAGGCTCATCAGTGTTTGAGCACAAGCCTCAGTCCCAGCAAAGTACTCTATGAAGTGACTGAATGGTCACAGTGAGTTACATCACAATAGCTTTGCAGTAGAAAGTCAAGACTATCTGTGCATTTAGGCTTATTTCTCCTAAGTAGTGTTAAAAGGAAAAGTTAAAATTTTATACAACCTCCTGCTCCTTCTGCTTCTGTAACTCAGCTTGCTCCTTGAAAAGTCTGGATCACTTAGGTCACGTAGTCTCAGAAAGTGGGGACTTACAATACTAGGAACTGGAGCTTCAGCTACTTGCTCTTGAACATGGCAATTGCCAAGGCCATGCCCCCAGTGGTTTGACAGTCATAGATTCCTTGGTGTGCCATCCTGGGCCCAGGCAGGATGACCTATCCCTTCCACACCTGCTCTGGAGGCGTGTCCCACAGGGAGGTTTGCCCAGAATCCTCTAAGTGTTCTGTTACCTCCTTTCCATCCCTCACAGGCCTTTCCCATCGGGACCACAGGCAGGGGTGGGAGGCCATGTTAAAAACGCATCCAGTTGATGGCACTGTTGCTCCAGAAATGCTACCATTATCTCTAGCATTCTCCCTCCACCCTTTGTGGGTCAAAAAAGGCGCTTGGAGGCCTAAGAACCTACCAAGCCCTACAAGAGGGTTGGCTCCACTGGAGTCTTACAGGAAGAGGTTACTCTTTGAAGTGACTAAATGGTCACAGTGGGTTACATCACAATGGCTTTGCAGTATAAAGTCCAGCCCATCTGTACCTTTAGGCTTATTTCTCCTAAGGATAGGTAGTGGCTGGCTGGATTTTTCTTTTCCTGGAACTAGAAGACTGGTGTGTTATTTTATTTCTTGCTTTTCTTGCTGAATTCCTTCTGAGGGAAGTTAATTTGCACCTGTGGCAAATATATTCAACAGTATTTTCTTTCTTTTTAGGTTCAGTTAGAAAATCAAAGGGCGTTATCAACAGCTCATTTAGCCTTGGTGTGGTCCCAAAGTACAAACAGAGATGAAGAGCAGACACTGACTTCACACTTCTGATAGTTATTTAATACAGCCCTCAGTTGTGTTTTGATTCTGTTGTCCCTTCTGTACAGTAGGCTCCTCTCTCAAGGCAGGTCTCTCACCGAATTTCCTCTGGTCAGTGTCTGGATAGTAGTGTGTTCTGGTACTTCTGCTCAGTCCTGTCCAACTCTTTGTGACCCGATGGACTACAGCCCACCAGGCTTCCCTATCCTTCTCTATCTCTCAGAGCTTGCTCAAACTCCTCCTGTCCATTGTGTTTGTGATGCTATTCAACCAGCTCATCCTCTGTTGTCCCCTTCTCCTCCTGCCTTCAATCTTTCAGGTATACTTAGTTACTATAGTTTTTCATTGTAGTGATGAGAAGAGTTCTGCCTATGCAATTCACATATCAACCTATTTATAAGTTCCAACACCCCTGAACTCAATTTAAAACTCAAGCCCAGAAAGACCATTAGTTTACTGGATCTAACTTCACACATCTGATAGGTATGCAACAGAACTCCCATGTGTACTTTGTGTTTTACTCCTTTTCCTTTTACAAAGATGAGTTTCCTAAGTGTTTTAAATGAATTTATACTGGTGCCATGGAAATGCGTTATTAATGCTATTAGTGAGCAAAGGCTTTGACTGTGTGGATCACAATAAACTGTGGAAAATTCTGAAAGAAATGGGAATACCAGACCACCTGACCTGCCTCTTGAGAAACCTGTATGCAGGTCAAGAAGCAACAGTTAGAACTGGACATGGAACAACAGACTGGTTCCAAATAGGAAAAGGAGTACGTCAAGGCTGTATATTGTCACCCTGCTTATTTAACTTATATGCAGAGTACATCATGAGAAACACTGGGCTGGAAGAAGCACAAGCTGGAATCAAGATTGCCGGGAGAAATATCAATAACCTCAGATAGGCAGATGACACCACCCTTATGGCAGAAAGTGAAGAACTAAACAGCCTCTTGATAAAAGTGAAAGAAGAGAGTGGAAAAAGTTGGCTTAAAGCTCAACATTCAGAAAACTAAGATCATGGCATCCAATCCCATCATTTCATGGCAAATAGATGGGGAAACAGTGGCTGACTTTATTTTTCTG
>SJYQ01008213.1:29026-45899 GCA_006410935.1 Redunca redunca
TAATGACTTATATTTTTTATATTTATATCTATTTATTTTATATTTATTTACTTTAGACTAGGAAAATATTAGACAAAAGGAGAATTCAAGCAATTTTCTTATTTAGGTTCAAAATGGACTTCTCATGTTCAAATATGCTCTGGGAATGAATATTTAGCCAAGAATACTTTTTACTTCATAGACTCTAAAGACAAATATAGTTAGCAGTGTATATCACTTTTAGAAATAAATGATGCATATATACTTAGCTTTCTAAAATGTCTGACTTGAGGTGACATTTGCAAGAAAGGACAAAGAAGATGGAAATATTATCTATACATAGCTAGTCTTAAGCTGTGTTCAGTATAAGTATTCTGGTTTGTTTGAACCTATTTAGAGGAGTGATTAGGTAAAACTGGGACAGGATTCACCAGATCAATGTCCCTTTTAAAAGAGGAAAAAAATCCTGGGTTCTACACCCAGAACCCTATAAATTTGACTGGCCAAAGACAGATTATGAGGAGAAAAACAAATAGAAGTTTTATTAACATATGTACTGCCCAAGTAAATATGGGAGTGTTCATCAGTAACCCCTAATCCCACTTCTGGATATATATCTGAAAGAAAAGGAACCATTATCTTGAACAGATATCTGCATTCCCATGTTCACTGCAGCATTATTTACAATAGCCAAAACACAGAAACAATGTAGGTGTCTACTGTGGGGAGAATGGATAAAGAAAATGTGATATAGGGACTTCCCCAATAGTCCAGTGTTTAGGACTCCGCATTTTCACTGCCAAGGGCCTAGGTTCAATCCTTGGTCAGAGAACTAAGATCCCACAAGTTGTGTGGTGCCCCCCTCCAACAAAATAGCAAAGACAATGTGATACACACACACACACACACACACACACACACACACACAAATGAATTACTCTTCAGTCACAGAAAAGAAGGAATTCTACTACTTGTGGCAACATGGATAAATCTTGAAGGCATTATGCTATGTGAAATAAGTCAGAGACAAATAATATACTTCTTTATATGTGGGATCTGCTAGGGACAGGGGAAGTAGGTGAAAATGGTCATAAAGTACAAATTTCTTCTTATAAGAGATGAATGAATAAGTGCTAGAGATTTAATGTATAGCACAGTGAATTTTTTGTACACTTGAANNNCTTAGCTATGTGAGGTGATATTAACTAATCTTATTGTGGTAATCACTTTGCAGGATATATGTATAGAGATCATCATAGTTGTACACCCACACAGTGTTAGAGGTCAAAGTGAAAGTGAAAGTGAAGTCGCTCAGTCGTGTCCGACTCTTTGCAACCCCATGGCCTGTAGCCTACCAGGCTTCTCCATCCAT
Source organism: Redunca redunca (assembly GCA_006410935.1). NCBI lineage: Eukaryota > Metazoa > Chordata > Mammalia > Artiodactyla > Bovidae > Redunca > Redunca redunca. The sequence goes on from SJYQ01008213.1 coordinate 30,378, forward strand.
GGGATTCTCCAGGCAAGAATACTGGAGTGGGTTGCCATTTCCTTCTCCAGGGGATCTTCCCGATCCAGGGATCAAACCTGGGTCTGCCGCATTGGAGGCAGACACTTTAACCTCTGAGCCACCAGGGAAGTTAAGAGTTCCTAAATGGCAACCCACTCCAGTACTCTTGCCTTGAGAATCCCATGGAGGGAGGAGCCTGGTAGGCTACAGTCCATGGGGTCGCAAAGAGTCGGACACGACTGAGCGACTTCACTTCACTTCACTTCCTTTTAAAGGAGAGACACATTTTACAAATGAAAATTTCCCTTGTAAATGGAAATTTCCTTTGTAGAAGGAAAGCTTGTGCTGTTTTTGGAGCTTTTCATGTGTTGGGGCCTTTACCTGAAAATATTACAAAGAGGCAGGTTTTGGGGTGGCATATTCTTAACCCCTATTCAGATGGGTGTCTTTTACCTAGCACCCATATTTTAACTTCTCACCTTCACTCTCATAACTTTCTACACAAGTATTTCAGTTAATCATCATACAGCATATATCATTCAACACTCAGATTTTGGGGAGCATCTCATTTTGGATGCTCAATTAAGGTTGTAAAAAGATTCCAGTTTGTATTTTGTACAGTGCAACCTCTTTTCAAGGTTATACAGTTAAGAAATGAACTGTTAGAGTTTTTTTTAAAAAATTTAATACATTTTTAGTAGTTTTAGGTTTACAGAAAAATGAGTGGAAAGTACAGAGAATATGACCGTTTGCCTACTCCTCACTCCAGCTTTCCCTCTTAACAGCTTCTGACAGTGTTACACATTTGTTACAACTCTAGTTTGTAATGAACTCTAGTTTACATTGGGGTTCAATATTTGTGTCACACTTCTATGGGTTTTGACAAATACATAATGATATGTGTCCACCATTATAGTACATTAGATAGACTCTTACTGTCCTAAAAAAAAAATCCTGTGTTCCACCTATTCATCTCTCCATCCCTCCGTGGAATCCCTGATAACCACTTATCTTTTAACCATCCCCAGTTTTTACCTTTTCTTGAATGTCATACAGTTGGAACCTTATCAGTAAATGTTCCGCCTCCCCCCCCNTTCTTACACTTAGCAATGTGCATTTAGGATTCCTCCAAGTACGTTTGCAGCTTAATAGCTCCTTTCTTTTATTCCACACTATATTTGTTCATCTATTCACCGACTCAAGGACATCTTGGTTGCTTACAAGGTTTGGAAATTATGGAAAAAAAAAACCTATAAACATTTGTGTACATGTTTCTGTGTGATTGCCAAACTTCCAAAGTGTGGGAAATAAGGCCCACTGGCCCAACCAAAAGAATGGACTTGGAGACACAAGGTGCAGTGGGAAGCAAGGCTTTAGTGAAGGTCTTGCAAGATGTGTCTGGTGGGCAGGCACACCCAGGGCAGTTACAACAAGCAATTTATTTTCTAGCATGCAAGTCCCTTCCCCAGTTGTTCATTGGCTGAGTACTATGGGGTAGATAAATAATCTTTCCAGAGGTTGCCTAAGTATATTTCCTTCTTTATGGGCTGGCCCTTTCCTAACAACTTGTTTCCACTTTTGCTCAAATTTATTACTGTTCTTATGTTTTGAATTCACCAACAGAAGGAGCCAGCGTGAAACCCTGAGCATCCCACTTTCCCTTTGTTTGAGTGCTAGTAAATTTTCTTTTTTCCTCAAAGATAGCCCTTCAAAATAGACCACATTAAGTTTTCATTTATTACATACAGTGGTTAGAATATTTTGTATTCCTACTGGCAATGAATGAGTTCGTCTTGATTAACAACTTCATTAACATTTGGGGTTGATGTCATTTTTTCCATGAAGTCAGGGGCATATTTCACCTTACTATCACTACCACCAAGAGTCCTCCACCGACACCTCCACAGGGGTACTTTCGGAAAAATAACCAGCAACTCTGAAATTAAGACTGTCAGAAACCTCGGGAGGTAAAAATGGGTACTTATTGAATATATAGTATATTTAAAAATTTCCTAAAACTATGCAGACATTTATAGTGATGATAATTACAGCATCTCTGTGTAGGTATGGAGTGGCTCAGATGGTAAAGCGTCTGTCTACAATGCAGGAGACCTGGGTTCGATCCCTGGGTCAGGAAGATCCGCTGGAGAAGGAAATGGCAATCCACTCCAGTACTATTGCCTGGAAAATCCCATGGACAGAGGATCCTGGTAGGCTACAGTCCATGGGGTCGCAAAGAGTCGGACACGACTGTGCGACATTCCTTCCTTCCTACACCTATTCGAAAAGGATTCATATAACACAAGCACACACTTTGTATGCATGGTCACAACCTGGATTTATTCCAAGTGGTAAAGGCCTTCAACCAAAGCCTAATTATTACATCATCAAGGGAATTCTGGCCTAAAACCTGACCAATAACAAACTGACAGAACATATCACATAGTGATCACCAGAAAACATAGGATCCAGGCCGTGTGGACTCAGAATCTCCTAGATTGCTATGAACATGGACTACAGGTGGATAGGATGCTTTAGATATACACAAAGGTATGACCTTACTGCCAAGGAGAAGCCCCCTAGGGAGGAAACACCTCTTTCTTCAACAATCCACTTGAGCAACGCCCCGTTACAGCACTTAGAAGGCTCTTGGGCACAACCAGAGCCTTTTTTCACCAACACAGGGCAGAGGGAGTGGCCCAGCAGGAGAGGGCAATAGCATTTCTGGGAAAACAGTGCCATGAAGGGGAAACTTTTTCAGCATGGCGTGCAGGCCCTTCCTGTGGATCCTGCCAGGGGAAGGCCTGTGACGGGAGGAAGTGAGGGTTTCCGAAGATCCTGAGCGAACCTGGTGGCCTGCCACCTCACCAGAGCAGGTGTGGGAGCAACAGGTAGTGGTGTTCCGGGGCCTGGCTACCCCACCAAGGAGCCCCTCGCAGTCAGGCCCTCAGGGGTGTAGCGTCAGGAGTGGCCATGTTCAGGAACAAGGTGCTGAAGCTCCTGCCCCTGGCCACCTGGCCCATCCTGCAAGAAGGCTACTTTTGATAGGTTCAGAAGGACTCAGGTTGCTGAACTAACCCTGCCTTTGCTCAGTCTTAGCATTAAGGACGTACCTCCACAGAACCAGTATAAACTGGATTAAAACACTTCGAAAAATCATCTTTCTGAAAGGCAAAGGAGTAAAACACAAAGTACGCCGGGGAGTTCTCTTCCACACCCATCAGATGTGTGAAATCAGCTCCAGGAAAATAATGGCCCTTGCCGGGCTCCAGTTTTAGGTGAATCAAGCAAGGAAAACTTTTCTGATCATTACAATGACACAGCTGTAGTGACTAAGTCTACCTGAACACGCTACTCACCAGACAGTAACCCGAGAAATTCGGTGAGGGACCTGCCTTGAGAGAGGTGCCTACTGTACAGAAGCGGGTAACAGAACCAAAGCACCACTCAGGGCTGTATTATGTACCTACGAGAAGTGTGGAATCAGTGTCTGTTCTTTGTCTATGCCTCAACGCTGGCTCCATACCAAGGCAATGTACAAGCCGTTGATCACACTCTTATTATTTTAGCAAGCCACGACCTAGAAAGGAAATTAAATACTGTTGAATTCCTTTGCCACATATGCAGATCAACATCCTTCAGTAAGAATTCAGCTTGAAAAATATAAGAAACAAACACCAGGGACCTCCTAGTTCCATTAACAAAAAACAAAAAAAAACCCGATCAAACCGCACTACGTACCCTTAGAAGTCAGCCTAAACGTCCAGATGGTCTGGACTTTATACTGCAAACCCACTGTGATTTAGTCGCCTGTACAATCACTTGCTGGGACTGAGGTTGTGGTTTAACATGCTTATGACCTTTCCTGCTTACCTAAACTACCATCCCTGAGGTGTGTGAAATGAATAACCTGTTAGCCCTGCCTCCACAGATACACAAACGTTCTCCCACTTAACACCTACTGATTCCCATGTGGGATGAGTGTCCTGGCACAAGGGACACACGACATATCTAGGGTTTGTTCAGCACTCTCAGTCACCTAGCTAGAAACAAGTTACCAAAGTGGACGGAGCCACTTAAGTAAGAATGCTCTGTGGGGACCAATCTCTACACCTGTTCCAGAAGGATCCATTATTACAGGAGCGCACACTATGATGCTCGGCTAGAACCTGGATTTATTCCAAGTGGCAAGGGTTTTCAACCAAACCCTAATACGTGAATCATCGAGGTAATTCTGGTCCTAATCCAGATCAGTAACAACAAAGTGACAGAATCTATCACATCCCGGTCTCCCGAGGAAGCAGTGGCCAGGCCACATGGCTCAGAGTCTTAGAGACTGCTGTGGACCTGGACCCAGAGTTGGACGGCTCCTCTGGATGTTCTTTTTCCTAGGGGCTTACTGCCCAGGAGAGCCCCCCAAACAGGAAACACCTCTTCCCCCAACATTCCAGTGGAGCCAACCTAGCTGTGAGGGTTTGGAAGGCTTTTTTGGCTACCATGGGCCTTTTTCAACAAGCAAAGGGTGGAGCGAGAGGCCCAGCTACAGAAGGTGGTTGGCATTTCTGGAGCAACAGTGCCATCAAGCGGAAACCTTTTGAGCATGGCGTGCAGGCCCTTCCTGTGGATCCTGCCAGGGGGGAAGGCCTGTGATGGGAGGAAGTGAGGGTTTCCAGCACTCCGAAGATCCTGAGTGAACCTGGCGGCCTGCTACCTCACCAGAGCAGGTGTGGGAGCAACAGGTAGTGGTGTTCTGGGGCCTGGCTTCCCCAGCAAGGAGCCCCTGGCTGTCAGGCCCTCGGGGGCGTGGTGTCGGCAGTGGCTATGTTCAGGAACAAGGTGCTGAATCTCCTGCCCCAGAGCCTCTTGCCTGGGGATCCTGCCCTTATGCAGGAAGGCTGGTTTGATAGGTTTAAGAGGTCTCAGGTTACTGAAATAACGCTTCCTTTGCTCAGTCTTGGCATTAAGAACACATCTCCGTGGCACCAGTATACACTGGGTTAAAACAGTTCAGAAAGTAATATTTGCAGAAGACAAAGGACTAAAACACAAAGTACACCTGGGAGTTCTATTCCATACCTATCAGGTGTGAAATTGGCTCCAGTAAAATACTGGTCTTTTCTGGGTTTGAGTTTAAACTGAATTCAAGGTTCTTGGATCAAAGTTGTTGATATTTGCATCCCCCAGGCAGAACTCTTCTGATCATTACGATGAACAACTGTAGCAACTAAGTATACCTGAATGTGCTAGTACCAGACACTGACCCAAGGAATTTCTGCGAGAGTCGTTCCTTGAGAGAGAAGCCTACTGTACAGAAGTGGGTAGAAGAATCAAAGTACAACTGAGGGCTGTATTACCTATCAAAAATGTAAAGTCAGTGTCTGCCTTCGTCTGTCCTTGCATTCTGGGTCCACAACAAGGCAATATATGAGCCGTTCCGTTGATCATGCCCTATGATTTTCTTACCATGACCTGCAAAAGAAAGAAAATACTGTTGAATACCTTTGTCTCAATGCAAATTACTTTCCCTCAGTAAGAATTCAGCATGAAAAATATGAGAAATAAGACAAAAAACACTTCAGTCTTTTTCTAGTTCCATTAAAAAAAAAAAAAAGAAATAAGCCTAAACATACAGATGGTCTGGACTTTGCACTGCAAACCATCTGTGATGTAACCTACTGTGACCATTTAGTTATACCATACAGTAATTTGCTGGGACTGAAGCTTGTGGTTTAACACAATGATGAGCCTTTCTGCTTACCTAAACTATTGGCCCTGAGGTTCCTGAAATAAATAACCTGTTAGCCCTGAATCCACAGATATACAAACCTTCTCCCACATTCAACTTTTTGATTACCATGAGGGATGAGTGTCCTGGCACAAGGGAGAAATGACAGTTTGGGATTTGTTCAGCACTCTCAGTCACCTAGCTAGAAAGAAGTTAGAAACCTTAATGGAGCCACTTAAGTAAGAATGTTGTGTAGGGACCAATCTCTATATCTATTCCATAAGGATCCATATTATAGGAACACAGCCTTTGTATGTCTGGCTAGAACCTGGATTTATTCCAAGTAGCATAGGTCTTCAACCAGCCACTATTTATGTAAATCATCAAGGTTAGTTCTGGCCCTAACCCTGACCAGTAATAACAAAGTGACAGAATACATCACATCCCAGTCACCAGGAAATGGGGATCCGGCCACGTGGACTCAGAATCTCTTAGAATGCTATGGACATGGACCCAGAGATGGATGGCTTCCTTTGCTTTTCCTTATCTGTACATTCTTACTGCAGAGCAGAAAAGGAAACATCTCTTCCCACAACACTCCAGTGGATGGCTTGGAAGACTCTTGGCCCCCATGGGCCTTTTTTCACCTGCAAAGTGTGGAGGGAGAGGCCAGGCTCCAGAGTGTGGATAGCATTTCTGGGGCAAGAGTGTCATTAAGTGGAAACTTTTTGAGCCTGGCCTCCTAGTCCTTTGGTCAATCTTACAGGAAATCAGTCCTGAATATTCACTGGAAGGACTGATGCTGAAGCTGAAACTCTAATACTTTGGCCACTTGATTTGAAGAACTGACTCACTGCAAAAGACCCTGATGCTGAGAAATATAAAGGCAGGAGGAGAAGGGGAAAACAGAGGATGCGATGGTTGGATGGCATCACCAGCTCGATGGACATGAGTTTGGGCAGTTTTCAGGAATTGGTGATGGACAGGGAGGCCTGGTGTGCTACAGTTCATGGGGTCTCAAAGAGCAACTGAAGTGAACTGAACTCCTGGTCCTGCCTCTGGATCCCATTGGGGAAGGCCTGTGATGGGAAGAAGGGAGGGTTTGGAGCACACAGAGGATTCTGGGAGAACCTGGCCACGGTGCACCCCTCTAGAGCAGGTGTGGAAGGGACAGGCAGTGGTGTTGAGTGCGGGCTCGCAGGCCCACCAAGGATACCAAAGCTGCAGGCCCTCAGGGGTGTGGCCTAGGCAGCTGCTATTTTCAGAAACAAGGAGCTGAAGCTACTGCCCCAGGGCCTCTGGTCAGGGGATCCTCACCTGTCCTGCAGGAGCAAGGTCCCCCAGTGTAGACCTTGGGGTCTCAGGGCTACTGGGGATCCAGGATCTATTGCCCCAGTGGAGGCACAGTGCCTCACCACCATGCACAAAGCCATAACGGGAAGAGGTGGCCACCCTTTAGGGGTGAACATCAGCAGACTGGATGTGTAATTCTGCCTGATGAAGGCTTGGTCCCAGACCCAGATAAATGCATGTGCACTTTTTATCCGGCTTGGAGTTGAGTTTTTGTTTACTTTTGCTACTGCCAAAAAGAGTCTGGGTCCCATGCCCCACAGGATCCCGTGAGGCCCTTCCTGTACCATATGACACGGTATTCAGACCCACTCGTGGTGGGAAGAAACTGGCCCCTGAGCAGTATGCTGAGTTGGGCGTCACCATCCGCAACCAGCGAGGGGATCCAGGTCCATGTTCCGCCTGTATTACCAGACATTCCCTCACCTATAGAATTGTCTCAAGTGGCCCCCAAACCTTTTTACCCGTGAAATGCTTATAATCCCACTGTAAACAATGTACAGTCCTTTACATGAAAATCCCTGACCCTTTTATTTCGATTGCCCTCCTTCCCTGGTGGCTCAGTCTGTAAAGAATCTGCCTGCAATGCGGGAGACCCGGTTCGATCCCTGGGTTGGGAAGATCACCTGGAGGAAGGCATGGCAACCCCACTACAGTATTTTTGCCTGTAGAATCCCATGGACAGGGGAGCCTAGTGGGCACAGTCCATGGGGTCGCAAAGAGTCGGACATGACTGAAAGACTAAGCACAGCACATTCTTCCATGTGGTTCAGTGCATACATGAGAATGGAGCTACAATTATTTTTTAGGTCAAAAACTCATGAAAGGAAATGTTACTTCTCTAGGGATGCATTCCAAGATGCCCAGTCCCCGTGGGTAGCACGTCAGTCTCACTCGAAGGGGACTCCAGGACGGCCACGTAAATGGGGAGGAAGGGAGAAGCAGCTGGCGAGCCTCCCACACTTCTCTGGGCCGCCCCACCCTCTGCCCACTGGGAACCGCTTCCAGGCCCACCGACCTGGAGGCCCGAGGGGCTCTACTTGGGCCCTCTCCCTACTGGCGCAGAACACACACGGCAATACAATTCCAGTGCCCACGCTCACCCAGCCCAGCCTAAACGCCAAACCACGGCTCGGCCCACGAGGCGCCCCCCTGCCCGTCTCCGCTTCTCCCGGCCGGCCAGGATGCAGCCGACACTGGCCTACCTTGCACGCAGGGTACAGGCTGCTCAGACGTTAGAAGATGGGGAGGGTCCCTCCGGCCAGAAAGGCTGCCGGTCCCGGCCCTGCGTCGCCCCGCGTTGCCCCAGGGAAAGGACACAAAGGAGGCGGAGTGGACCAAGGTGGCTGAGGCCACGCTTCGGCGGGAACGAACCGGTCCCCTCTGAGCTTCGCGCGATAGCTTGCGAAGTTCGACTGCGACGCGGCTCACCCCTGCCGTAAAGCGTCGCCCGCGTTACCTCGCCAATATGACCCCGTCCCCCAACCACCACTGTCTTGGGCGTCTCCTCCGAGACGCAACAGAGGTAGAATGCTGAGGTGGGCGGGGTTGATCCTCGCCCCGCGTCGTGGGCGTCTCCTTGGCGACGCACTGGAGGTGGGGCGCTGAAGGAGGAGGGGTTGGGAATCTGATTCCTAGCTGTTGACCCCGCCGAGGGGAGGGCTGAGACAGCCTCAGTTGGTCCCAGGAGTGCGAGTGCGAGAGATGAGATTAGGAAGGTGACAGGAAACCTCACGAGAGCCCATTTGTCTCCCTTGTAGGGTCCATGCCGCCAGCGACGAAAGTGAAGGAATGGTAAAAACGGAAATTTTACCGTTCGACAGTCGCAAAACTATTTAGAGGAAAAAAGTTTAAGTAAGTACAAGTCAAACGACGTTACAAGTTTGTATACTTCATATGCTTGAGGTTATTATTACTTGAATTATCCCTCCTCAAGTGAGAGGCAGAGTCCCAAGAGGAGACGCTCCTTGTGCCCGGTCACCTCCTGCTCTTTGTCAAGGGCCTGTTAGGGAGCCACTACGTCTTAAGCGCCTTTTCCCTGGGTTACCTCAGGTGGTGTCCACACCGGCTTGGTGCGGGGGATGTTATGTGTCTGAGAGTCGCAGCGACAAACAGGTTATTCCTGCCTGACGGGTGCCTTGACTAATTTTTCCTTTGGAGGAAAGTTACATTCTCCTCTAGCGAAATAACTTTCAAATAAAGGAGACATGGGCTTCCCGGTGGCTCAGCGGTATAGAATTCGCCTGCAGTGCAGGAGACTGGAGTTCTATCCCTGAGTTGGGAAGATCCCCTGGAGAAGGAAGTGGCAACCCACTCCAGCCTCCTTGTCTGAAGAATCCCATGGACAGAGGAGCCTGGCGGGCTACAGTCCATGGTGTTGTACAGAGTCCCACACGATTGAAGCGACTTAAGGAAGGCAGAAGAAACACAAGTAGCACAGATAAGAAAAGGAAGGTAACAGATAATGCCTCCACTCAGAGATGACAGATATTAAATCGGGGCTTGTGTCCACCTGGTACCTTGTTCCTTACAGAGGTGTTAATGGAGTTTAGAAAGCAGGAGATTGATACAAATAAAGACTGTCTTTAGAAACAATGGTCTCTTGGAGCTTGAGTAATCTGCAGCATTTTGGTGGCTAAAACGATCAAAACTGTGAAGATGGTCTTATTAGAAGGTTCATTCCATTGACAAGACAAATGTAATTCAAGCTTGATTATTCTTTAAGGAAAAACATCTTAACAAATACAGAAGTTTTTCAAGGGAGAACTGAAGTCATCCTTACCCAGATCTATTCCCCTGTGTAACCACCCTTCAAAGAAACAATTGAAGTAAACCTGTGAGCTCTGCACCCACTGCAGGGCAGCACAACTGACCTGCTGCCTACCCCAATGCCTCAGGATTTCCTGCCCCCATTCTGCTCCCCACACAGGACCTGCACAGGTCCCCAGGACCACCTACTGTCTGGGTAGTCCCAATCTTAGCTCAGGATCTGACTCTTGGCCCCATTTACGCCCCCATTCCGTTTTTTTGGGCAGAGGTGGTGGGAATTTCCAGGGCAGAAAGGAGAAGGACAATGAGGACCCTGAGGTGATTAGTTCTGCCCAGGCAGCTTCCTCCTTGCGTTTCAGGTCAACAAAGGAAATTTCACAAAACCCAGCCACTTTCAACTCCTAAGGAAGTGAAGGGAGGGGTTCATGCCCTTCTTCATTTTACCCACCTTGTTGAGGGTGGAAAGGGAAGGAAGTGTCCACGTCCTCTCCAAGTGGAATTACCTGACCAGCCTCTTAGCTCTGGATCTCAGCTGCCCCTCTGGATTCCTCCATGAGTTTCTTTTCCTTCACTCTAGGTAGAAGTGGCTGTTTCTCCACACAGAGATCCAAGTCAAATTCTTTTTTTCTGTGTCCCTTCCCTGCATGAACACAGATTAAATAACTACTCATTGTGCCTGGAAATCGAGGTCCAAAGAGGCTACGTGGCTTTGCTATCTAGTTCACACACGGGGGGCTCTCATGGTGCAGATCCACTGCTCTCTCCATGCAAATGGCCACTGAGTGCAAGAGAAGATGTTCAACATCAATAATCATTGGAGAAATCAACATGAAAATCCCAAGAGATACAACTTCACATCTACCAGGGCAGCTCTAATTATTTTTTTCAGGCTTCTTTCATGTTATTTTTTTTCTTTTTTAAGAAAATTTATTTATTTAACTGGAGGCTAATTACTTTACAATACTGTAGTGGTTTTTACCAAACATCGGCATGAATCAGCCACGGGCACACATGTGTTCCCCATCCAGAACCTCCCTCCCACCTCCCTCCCCATCTCATCCCCCAGGGTCATCCCAGTGCACCAGCCCTGAGCACCCTGTCTCATGCCTCAAACTTGGACCGGTGATTCCCTTCACATATGATAATATAGATGTTTCAACACTACCCTCTCAAATCATCCCACCCTCACCTTCTCCCACAGAGTCCAAAAGACTGTTCTTTACATCTGTGTCTCTTTTGCTGTCTCGCATATAGGGTCATCTTTACCATCTGTCTAAATTCCATATATATGCGTTAGTACACTGTAAGGAAATGGCAACCCACTCCAGTACCCTTGCCTGGAAAATCTCAGGGGGAGAGGAAGAACCTGGTGGACTGCAGTCCATGGGGTCGCAAAGAGTCGGGCACGACTGAGCAACTAACACACACAACTAACACACACTGTATTGATGTTTTTCTTTCTGGCTTACTTCACTCTGTATAATAGGCTCCAGTTTCATCCACCTCATTAGAACTGATTCAAATGCATTCTTTTTAATGGCTGAGTAATATTCCATTGTGTATATGTATCACAATTTCCTTATCCATTCATCTGCTGATGCACATCTAGGTTGCTTCCATGTCCTGGCTACTGTAAACAGTGCTGCGATGAATATTTGGACACATGTGTCTCTTTCAGTTTTGGTTTCCTTGTTGTGGATGCCCAGCAGTGGGATTGCTGGGTCGTATGGCAGTTCTATTTCCCGTTTTTAAGGAATCTCCACCCTGCTCTCCATAGTGGCTGTACTAGCTTGCATTCCCACCAACAGTGTAAGAGGGTTCCTTTTCTCCACACCCTCTCCAGCATTTATTGTTTGTAGACTTTTGGATAGCAGCCATTCTGACTGGCTTGAGATGGTACCTCATTGTGGTTTTGATTTGCACTTCTCTGATAGTGAGTGATGTTGAGCATCTTTTCATGTGTTTGTTAGCCATCTGTATGTCTTCTTTGGAGAAATGTCTGTTTAGTTCTTTGGCCCATTTTTTGATTGGGTCATTTATTTTTCTGGAATTGAGCTGCAGGAACTACTTGTATATTTTTGATTAATTCTTTTTCAGTTGCTTCATTTGCTATTATTTTCTCCCATTCTGAAGGTTGTCTTTTCACCTTGCTTATAGTTTCCTTCGTTGTGCAAAAGATTTTATGTTTAATTAGGTCCCATTTGTTTATTTTTGCTTTTATTTCCATTACTCTGGGAGGTGGATCATAGAGGATCCTGCTGTGATTTATGTCAGAGGATGTTTTGCCCGTGTTTTCCTCCAAGAGTTTTATGGTTTCTGGTCTTACGTTGAGATCTTTAATCCATTTTGAGTTAATTTTTGTGTATGGTGTTAGAAACTGTTCTAGTTTCATTCTTTTACTAGTGGTTGACTAGTTTTCCCAGCACCACTTGTTAAAGAGATTGTCTTTTCTCCATTGTATACTCTTGCCTCCTTAGTCAAAGATAAAGTGTCCATAGGTGCATGAATTTATCTCTGGGCTTTCTATTTTGTTCCATTGATCTATATTTTTGTCTTTGTGCCAGTACCATATTGTCTTGATGACTAGCTTTGTAGTATAGNAAAATAAGTGAAATAAGGATATGCAGAAATTGAAACCCTCATACACCACCATATGAGAATGTAAAATGGTGGGGACACTATAGAAAGCAGTTTGGCACTTGCACCAAAATTTCAACCTAGAGTGACCACATCAATAGCAATTTCACTCCTAGATATATATCCCAGAGAATTTAAAATAAATGTTCAAACAGAAACTTGTATGTGAATGTTTATGGCTGCATTATTCACAAAGCCAAAATGGAAATAACCCACATGTCCACTGACTGTTGAATTTTTATGCAAAATGTGCTATATACCTCTACCATGGATTTTCACTTAGCTATAATATGAAATGAAGTAGTGATACATACTGAAATATGAATGATAGATGAAAAAAGCTAGACAGCAAAGAACACATTTTGTAAGATCTCATTCACTTAAAATATCTAGAACAGACACATCTACAGAAATTAAAAAATCAACTTGTGGTTTTCAGGGGCTTGTGAGAGGGACTGTTGGGAAGAAAATATTTTCTCTACCATCTTAGACTCAACTGGCTTGGGGCCTGAAAATTAATTAACAGTAAATTAATAGTAGAAACATTTATTAACTATGTAGGAACTTTCAGATGAAGAGGCTCCCTAATGGGCTAGAGATAGGGGTTTATATACCAAGTTCTCAAGGGGCTTGGTGGATTAGAACTTCAAAGGATGGAAGCATCTGATGAGGCTTATTTATGCAATCTTAAAATGTTCCCTGGTGGCTCAGTTGGTAAAGACCCCGCCTTCAATGCAAGAAACCTGAATCTGATCCCTGGGTCAGGAAGATCCCTTGGAGAAGGAGATGGCAACACACTCCAGATTCTTGCCTGGAGAATCCCATGGATAGAGGAGCCTGGCAGGCTACAGTCCATGGGGTCACAAAGAGTGGGACAGGACTTAGCAATTAAACCACTAAACCAATATCCAAGTTCAGGCCTCCCTGATTAGAGACACACATCCCCACCCCCCATTCCCACCTCCTGGCAATGTGGGTGGGGTTGTAGCAGCTGTCTCTTACAAAGTTCAGCTTTAGTCAGATAAGGCGAGTTCAGGAATGACTTATTTTTGCCTCTCTCAAGGGCTTCCTGATAGCTCAGTTGGTAAAGAATCTTAATGCAATTCAGGAGACCCCGGTTCAATTCCTGGGTCGGGAGGATCTGCTGCAGAAGGGATAGTCTACCCATTCCAGTATTCTTGGGCTTCCCTTGTGGCTCAGCTGGTAAAGAATCTGCTGACAATGCGGGAGACCTGGGTTAAATCCCTGGGTTGGAGAAGGGAAAGGCTACCAATTCCATTCTGGCCTAGAAGATTCCATGGACTATACAGTCACAAAGTGTCAGACACAACTGAGCAACTTTCACTTCACTTCACTTCACTGGCTCTCTTGTAGCTCAGATGTTTTCAATTTGAACTTAATCTTTGTACCATTTGGCGGGTTATCAGTCCCATCAGGAGAATAGGCAGTCATTCATAATAAGTATAGACTTTCTTTGGAGAAGGAAATGACAACCCACTCCAGTATTCTTGCCTAGAAAATCCCATGGATGGAGGCACCTGGTAGGCTACAGTCCATGGGGTCGCAAAGAGTCAGACAGGACTGAATAACTTCACTTTCACCCTGGCTGAGCAACTTCACTTACACTTTCACCCTGGCCAAGATCTTCCCTGTAGCTCAGATGGTAAAGAATCTGCCTGCATTGCAAGAGACCTGGGTTTGATCCCTGGGTCAGGAAGATCCTCTGGAGAAGGGACTGGCAATCCACTCCAGTATTCTTGCCCGGAGAATTCCACAGATAGAGGAGCCTGACGGGCTACAGTTCATGGGGTCACAAAGAGTCAGACACAACTAGGTGTCTAACCCACCCACTCATAGACTTTTTTGGGGGATGTTGAAAATGCCCTAAAATTTATTGTGGTCATGGATCCACAATTTTCTGAAAATACTAAAAATTAGTAACCAGTACATTTTAATATTGTGAATTATATGGTATGTGAAAGTGAAGTCACTCAGTCGTGTCAGACTCCTAGCGACCCCATGGACTGTAGCCTACCAGGCTCTTCCGTCCATGGGATTTTCCAGGCAAGAATACTGGAGTGGGTTGCCATTTCCTTCTCCAGAGGATCTTCCTGACCCAGGGATTGAACTTGGGCCTCCCACATTATAGGCAGACGCTCTACCATCTGAGCCACCAGGGAAGTCCATATGGTATGTGACGAGCATATCAAAAATTTACATAGTAAATCAATGTGTAAATTTAATAAAATTTCAGTAAAAGATCAATGGGAAATTTTATAATGTGGGTAAATTAAGGTTAGAATACTACAACCCACTGATCAACCTTTACATCAAAGTGTGGGATACAACGTGGGTGTTCATATATGATACAATAGGGGTATGAAGCGTCATCTAAAATGTTCTTGCTAAAATAACTGAGCCTGAATTTAACCAAGTTCATAGCTCTCACAACAGGATGTTCTGTTTCTAACGGAACCCGTTCAGGACAGGATGCATATAAATACAGAATGTGAGTAATTCTATGGGACAAATTATTCAGTCTTTTCATCAAAAGGATAGCAAAAAAAGAGAAGCAGGGGCTGTTATTGGTGAAAAGAAGACTAAGTCCTATTTCAGTTAGTGCTATGTAAGTTACCTGTTCAGATCCTAAGAACAAATCAAATTTAAGAGAGATATTTAGGTGAAATAGCTATATTGGACATGGATAGTTTCATGTAGCATTAGGGAATAATTGTAATTTTTCTTAGATGTAGTAATAGTATTTTGGTTATATATTTTAAAGTCCTATTTGTTGTAATTTATGTTACAGTAGAGTATGTGGAGGAAGGGCTTCTCTCGTACTTAGTTGGTAAAGAATATACCTGCAATGCAGGAGACCCTGGTTCGATTGCTGGGTCAGAAACATTCCCTGGAAAAGGAAATGGCAACCCACTCCAGTATTCTTGTCTAGAGAATCCCATGGACAGAGGAGACTGGCAGGCTACAGTCCATGGGGTCACAAGAGTCGGACACAACTTAGTGACTAAGCCACCACCACCACA
>SJYQ01008213.1:56640-67104 GCA_006410935.1 Redunca redunca
TGGTTTTGATAACATTTTTTTTGCATATGTCTCCTCAGACAAATTGGAGAAGGAAATGGCAACCCACTCCAGTATTCTTGCCTGGAGAATCCCAGGGACAGAGGATTCTGGTGGCCTGCCATCTATGGGATTGTACAGAGTCGGACACGACTGAAGCAACTTAGCAGCAGCAGCCTCAGACAAGGAAAACAAAAGCAATAATATACATTTGTCAAAATCAGGAGAATGTACAATAAGAGAGTGAACAATAATGTAAACTATGAATTTTAATGCTTCAATATTGCTTCACCAGTTATAACAAATGAACCACACTGTTACAAAACATTAATAATGGGGTACCTGAATGTATGTGTGTAGAGGGGGTGTATTGAGGTAGATGAGAATTCTGTACTTTCCACTCAAGTTTTAGGTAAAACTAAAACTGCTCTAAAACATAAATTGTGTTAGTTAAAAAAAGCCAACAATCCTAAAAATGATTCAGAAAAAAAAAATAGATCAACAATAAAGGAATTAAACTTAGATTCCTATCCAACTTTTCAATAGTATTCTGGATGCAAGAAGGCAATGGAACTATCATTGTTTAATACTGAGGAAAATAACTTTGAGCCTAGAATTTTTACCTACCTAAACTGTTATTCAAATGTGAAGGAATGATAAAAATATTCTTTGGGATACTAGGCCTTACAGGGTCTGATACACAAAAATCCATATTGGAAACTTAATCAAAAGAAGTCTTTAAATGAGAATAGAAAAAAATTCAAATGATAGATCTAGAAATATAGCAAGTTAATATGATCAAATTTCTTTGCTAGGTTTATTTATGTCTTAAAAATAAAATAAACATAATTCAAGTACTAGAGAAGGAAAAAGGTATATTCACCATAGCCTATAACTAAAATTATAGACAATGGTAACATAATAGAGATGAGATGTGACAAAATTAATTTGACAGCATCCTGAATTTCTCATTTTATTTGGGAGAAGTTATAGTTAATGGGCTTCCCAGGGAATCTGCCTGCCAATGCAGGAGACACAGGCAGGAGACTTGGGTTTGATCCCTGGGTCGGGAAGATCCCCTGGACTAGGAAATGGTAACCCACTCCGGTATTGTTGCCTGGAAAATCTCATGGATGGAGGAGCCTGGCAGGCTACAGTCCATGGAGTCTCAAGAGAGTCAGACTTGACTGAACACACACACACACACACACACACACAAGTGTTAATACCGTTAAACAAGAAACATAGACGTGCATGATTCTTAAGTTAAGGGCAAATACCACAGAACATTTCAAAAATCTTAACTTTTTAAACAACATGGAGAAAAAAAGACTTTCCAATAGAAAGCACTTAGTGGAAACAAAAAGAAACTCTGTAGTATAATCTGATTTCAGGCATTTCATAAAAACTAAATTCATTTAGTCCAATAGCTAGAAAGTCAGATTTTCTCTTCTTTCAGACACCATTTTACCAAACACTGAATTGTCAAGTTCCCAAGGTTTTAATATTTTTTAAGGCTGGCTATATTATACAGCAATAAGCAATTAGTACATATGTAGATGGTATCCACAGCATCCATAATTTGTCTATGTTCTAATTTTGCTCCAGTCTTGTAGTCTAGTCATAAAGAAACAAGAGAGATACATATACATATGCTGTGTGTATGTGTTTAGTTTGCTAAGGATATGTATGAACATTTTTACACGTAGGTTGTTGAAAAGGAAAACATAAAGGAACTCGAAATAGTCTGGTGGCTACTCTCCTTTAGGTCACTAGAGGGAGATCATGCTTCACTTTTACTCAATTGAGAAAAATTCAACTTTTCAAAGTGGACCTGGTTTTTCCATCCTTCCTGCTCTGAGCAAATATTTTCTTTCCAGGGAATCTTGTTCCTTCTACTTGGTCCAGAGGCTCTGAAAGTCTAGATATGCTTGAGAGGATTAATCTGTGCCTGAGGACCTAATGCCAGCTAACAAAGTTTACATCCCTTCATATGTTCATTAGTCACCAGAGCTAATGACTAGAGTCCTGCTCAACTTGTAATAGCAATGATAGTGCTTTCTGGCTTCCTGAGCTACAGAGGCCCCTTTCTCCTCATATAACACACACACACACACACAGAGTTATTGCTGTAGGAGCTTGGATTTAGTGAGGCAGTCAATGGTGAAAGAAAGTTGCTTTTTTCCAATTCAGTTCAGTTTAGTTCAGTTCGTGTCTGACTCCTTGCAACCCCATGAATCTCACCATGCCAGGCCTCCCTGTCCATTATCGACTCCCGGAGTTCACCCAAACTTATATCCATCGAGTCGGTGATGCCATCCAGCCATCTCATCCTTTGTCGTCCCCTTCTCCTCCTGCCCCCAATCCCTCCCAGCATCAGAATCTTTTCCAATGAGTCAACTCTTCGCATGAGGTGGCCAAAGTATCAGAGTTTCAGCTTTAACATCAGTCCTTCCAAAGAACACTTAGAACTGATCTCCTTTAGAATGGACTGGTTGGATCTCCCTGCAGTCCAAGGGACTCTCAAGAGTCTTCTCCAACACCACAGTTCAAAAGCATCAGTTCTTCAGTGCTCAGCTTTCTTCACAGTCCAACTTTCACATCCATACAATTACTGCCACCCAAATGCTTCAGTTTGAAATATTTTAGTTCAATATCTGTCAAAATTTAGTAATCTAAAATGCAGTGGGAAAGCAAAGACTGAGTCTTTTTCAAATAGTTTATAATTGTGAAATGATTTTTTCTTTATTAGAGGATATTATTTGATTGTCTAAGTTTAGCCATGTCTAGAAAATAAAGAACATCGGAAGGTCCAAAAGAAACATTCATGACCTTCAAATTAAGAGTATAAATTAGAATTCAATTAAGGAAACAGAATTTCACATACAAAATTGGTCTGAGATTAAGGAAGTACAAGGGAGCCTTGACCCTTTACCCATAAGACACCTTGGGACACAGAAAATTTATGCTTAGGTGAGGCTGGAACCTGAAATATATGGAATGGGGCAGATGCTGGAGGAAAGGCCCAGCTTCAGGTGATAAAAATAAGCCCAGCTGGGAAGGCAGAGGTTCAGAAGCCTTCCTTGTTTTTTAAAAAGATTTCTCTCTTTCTTTTTTCTGATGTGGACTATTTTAAATTCTTTATTGAATTTGTTACAATATTTCTGTTTTATGTTTTTTGGTTTTTTTTTTTTTGGCTGGGAGGCATGTGGGTTCTTAGCTCCCTGCAGAGATCGAACCCTCACTCCCTGCATTGAACGGTAGTGTCTTAATTAACCACTGGACCCACAGGGAAGTCTTGCCTTGTTTCTAACATCAGAGGGAGGGTACCAAAGGATGGGCTTGTATGGAAGTAGATATGATGTTAGCTGGTAGGGGAGTGAGCGTTTTTGTTTTTGTTTTTGTTTTTTTAAGACAATACTTGACACCCTTCTCTGTATCTCAAGACTTAAAAATAGTCTTGTCAATATAGCACATTAAAAATATTGTGGAATAACAATCACTTCACTTTTGGAGAATGCTTTTCTCTTGTTCTTTCCTTATTCAGAACAGGCAGTGACAAATAGGTGTAGTCAAGGCCACGCCTGGGTATACATTAGAATCTCATCTGGTGCTTTAAAAATATAACCATTTTGGAAAATTCTTTGATAGTATATATAAAATTGAACATATACATACAATACAATTTCACTCTTAAATATAAAACAATGTTTCCCAGCCTATTTTCGTAATCATCCCCCAAGAATCTTTTTATACCCTTTGTCCTTATCATACCCACCCCAACATGATACTCCAGACATAGTCTATATTGGTTTATTATGTATTGGGGCCTTATAGAGGGCCACAAACCACTTTTAACACCTTTAGGTTTTTTGCCTCCCCAAGATCAGTTTTTATCCTCTTGAGGGCGCTATTGCTTTGCTGGATGGTTTCAAGACTTACAATACAGGCCTATGTTCATTAAAAGGCACACGTGAGAATGTTCTTAGTAGTTTTATTCTTATTTGCCCCAAACTGTACATCAACCAGTGAGTGGTTTAAAGTATTGTGAGGGAATTCCCTGGTGGTCCAGTGGTTAGGACTCTGTGCTTTCCCTGGTTGGGGAACAATGAGTATGCCACCAAAAAGAAAAAAAAGTCTTGTGGTACATACATACATACATCTAAACTACTACATAGGCAAAAAAAAAAAAAAAAAAAGAAATAAAAGAAAAAGAAAAGAAAAAGGAAATGGACCACTGATTCATACAGCTGTACATTTGTTTCTTGCATTTTCTCTATGTATGTTAAGAAAAATATATTGATGCCCATCTCCTGTCTCTTCTCAGGTAGACAATTGAATCAGAGTCTCTGGGAGTGAGATCTGGGCGGTGGCAGTTTGGAAAAGCTCCTCAGGTGATTTTAATGTGTACATTAAATGTATGAGACACTGAGGTGGTGGTTGAAGCATGGGTTTTAGAATCAGAGAGTCATGGGTTCAAATCCTACCATTTACTAGTTGTTGTGTCTCAGACAGTTTTCTCATGTGTATAAAGGGCATAAACATGCTATCTATTCTACAGGGCTGTTGTATGGATGTGTCAAAGAAGTCCCAGAATATAGAAAGTGCTCCATAAATGCTAGTTTCCAACCTCTTTACACCTTTCCACTACTCTTGAATACTAGGAAGGGCTTAAAACTATTGCAATTACTGTGGCCCCCAGGAATCTTGCCCTGGGTTAGAAGTGCTCATATACACACATGGCTTGAATTATTAAATGTGGGTGTTGTGCTACAGCTCCTTCAGCCCCTTCCCAAACAGATACTGTATATGGATTATCTTCTTCATCAGTGATTTACTTTGTGGGCTGGTGTTATTTCTCCCTGCTCTTATTCCTACTTATTGTCTATCTCATTGCCATTCTGTTTTCTAACCTCTGCCACATGATGAAAGCAGGTGATGACGAGTATCAAGCACTAAAACTTGTCAGGTATAGGTCAGATGCCCTCATCCACAGTAACTTTTTTTCTATTGCTCCTTTAAACTAGACCAAGCAACCTCTTGTCTAGACTCTCAGTACATAGTTTTTCAGAATATTTTTCAGAAAGTTTGGGATAATTTTAGTTTAAATTTTTTTTTAAAAAAATAATCACCCCCATAATCTAATAGGTTGGGAGATAGTATTATTTCTACTTCTGAGAATGGGATTTCTGACTTTTCCCAGAGCTAGAAATAATATAATCTCAGGACATGAGATTTTCCTAAAGATCACACAGCCTAACTTCCCTATGTGATATGTGAAATCCCGTTACAATTTTCTTGCTAAGCAGTTACTAAGTTTCTGCTGGAACACCTTCAGTAATAGGCTGTTTACTGCCTCCCAAGGGTGGCCTGCATAATTTATTTATTTATTTTTTTTTGGTCTGACTCTGACTGTTGGAAGTGATTTGGGAGTCTCTGGGGACCTTCTATTTCTAGGATTCTATGATTATTATGATTTTATTATTCTCTGAGGAAGTGCTTCTTAAAGCATGACCTGTGGACCCCCTGGATCTGGATCATCTGGGAGTGCTTGTGATAGATGCAGATTTGTAAGCCTCCTCCAAAATTTGTGAGCCTACTAGTCATTTGTGCCATCTCCATATTTATATAAGGTTCAGATGGAGATATCTCCTTTCCCTTGGATTGGCCTTGAGGTTTAACTGGTCAGTCTAATCGGGATGTGCTTGAGAAGGGGGAGTGCAGAAAGGGACAGAGTTTGATTTGCTCCAAACTCAGAGCCTCTAAGACTACCATGCCCTTTTTGTTTTTTTCCGGGAGTATTATATCCTGCCCTACAATTGGTGGCTATGTCCAGGGCCTTGCCCCACTTTTGTTTGCTCTGGCTGTACTCTTCTCAGGGTGGTTCTAGCCTTCCTTTCTGGGATAGTATGAAGCCAGCATATGCTCTCAAGGCCTCTCTTGAATTTTTTGTTTTAATAATTGACTAGAGAAAAATGCCTCATTTGACTCATGATTTATGCAGTTATTCAAGCACTAGTGTTTAGCAGCCCCAAAATCAACCCAGGGTTAAATTATATACCTTTAGCTCTGGGTCCATTTATATGTATGGGAATCCTGGGTCCACTTATACATATGCTCCTGCAGATGTTTATGCTATAACTGAGTCTTGGGAATCAACATTTACTGTTGTTGTTTAGTCGCTAACTCATGTCCAACTCTTTGTGAGCCCATGGATTTTAGCCCCTCAGGCTCCTCTGTCCAAGGGATTCGCCATGCAAGAATATTGGAGTGGGTTGCCATTTCCTTCTCCAGGAGATCTTCCTGGACCAGTAATTGAACCCATGTCTTCTGCATTGCAGGCAGATTCTTTGCTGACTGAGCCACCAGGGAAGCCCAACCAACATTTATAAAGAGTTACTAAATTACTCATTGATAGTTTTACAATAGTTTAAGTTTCTTTACCCAACAAAGCATCTTATTGTCAAAATAAAATTATAGGGGTGGGAGGTGGTTTATTTTCGCAGTGATTTTTTTTTTTTAAAGAAAACATTTTAAGCCTTACAGTTCAGTATCTTGAAAAGTACGGTGAAAGTGAAAGTTGTTCAGTCGTGTCAGACTCTTTTCGACCTCATGGAATTCTCCAGGCCAGAATACTGGAGTGGGTATTGCCCTTTCCCTTCTCTAGGGGGTCTTCCCAACTCAGGGATAAAACCCAGGTCTCCCACATTGCAGGCAGATTCTTTACCATCTGAGCCACAAGGGAAGCCCAGGAATACTGAAGTGGGTAGCCTATCCCTTCTCCAACGTTTCCCAACCCAGGAATTGAACCAGGGTCTCCTGCATTGCAGGCAGATTCTTTACCAACTGAACTATCAGGGAAGCCCAAAAAGTACAGTAGTACAGTAAAACACCTGGCATATGGGGACTGCCACTGAGTGAACAGGCACAAAGAGTGAAGAGGGAGAGGAGGTGGGAGATGGCAGAGCTGAAAGATCATCAGCAATAGGAGATGGAGAGCAAGCTGCAGTTTCACTCACGTCTGACATTGATGGCACAGGTTCTGGTTCATTGCTGGATTCGATTCCATCTACCCACTTGAAAAAATCATTAAGTGATGTCTGGGTAGTACTGTACCAGCTACGTCACTGCTGCTCTTATGCTGGCTTCTGGACATTCTGGGCTTGAAATAAGGATACTGTACTACTGTGCTCTATACAGTAGTATACAGTAAAGTACACAAAAGCACTACCACATGTAGAGGATGCACACATGTGACAATGTATGCCAGAAACGTGAACTAACTTACGTGATTGGACATGCAAATGCATGTTCGCATCTTTGAAAGTTCAAAACTTGACAGTTCATATATAGGGGACTTACTGTATTATTAGACTTCCCTATCCTACTCTAGCCCCGAGAATCATCTAAGTAGTTGAATCCCACTACTGTTACCCCTTTCACCCTCAGAAAATGCTTAATCGCTCAGTCTAACATCTCAATCACACAATGTTTCCATAGTGATTCTTGAAAGAAATATATAATTTGTAAAATATTTGCCACACTTAACTGAAGTTGGTCATCTGCATTCAGGAAATAGCTTGTCAGGTCCCAACCCTAATGCCGAACATGCCAGATGAAGGCAATAATAATCTGTCAACAGCAGCAGGTAGAATGGAAGCTGTGGTTATAGGGATGTCTTCCTACTCATCTTTTTCTAAGATGTATTTTAGTTTGTTTATTTATTTATTTTCCACACCATGTAGCCTGTGGGATATTAGATCCCCAACCAGTTTGAACCCAGGCCCTTGGTAATGAGAGTGATGAGCCCTAACCACTCACCCGCCAGGGAATTCCCTTCCTATTCATCTTAAATTGCTAGTTAGAAAGGCAGCAGGGTGCTGATCAAGTCCTGAGCCAGACCCAGTGGTTGACATGAAATAGCTCAGGACAGTTCCTCTCCTATGCCTTCTTTCCACTGACACAGTCCAGCCAGTTCTAGTAACTGGAGCTTTGAAAAGCACATATCTCTGCTTAGGTAAATTTGGGGATCAGATGAGTTAAAAGGCCACTTTCGTTACTTCTGCCTGAAGAAAGAGACATGTGATTTTTATTAGATAGGATAACATAAAATGGGGGATTTTCAGAACTCTCTGTTCAGATTTAAATGTCTCACATCAATCAAATTGCTAAAAAGGAAACAAATTCTGACAATTTAGTTAGCTTTAAGATTTGAACTCTCTAGTTTGATCAGATGACAGAAAATCCAATTAGTANNATTAGTAAGCTTGATGATTTGGTCATGGCCTAAATTTAACATGGAAAGCATTAAGCTTTAATAGGCTGCATATTTCAGCTTGAATTATCTATCTATATCTAACTATATTCAGGAACATTTGAGAGAATATTTACAGATATTTGTAAAAAATGTTTCCCTATGGCTTCAATGTAATTAATTGGCTTTGTGAAGAGACTGGTGATATTTAAGAATTTCAAAGATTCATGGGGATTTATAATATCTGAATAGGGGCTAAATCAAAAGATTTGGAACAGAGATTTGAAAATGCCAAAAAGAGAGATTTCATGATTATTAGAGTGGTTAATTTGATTTATTTAAATAGAGCATTTAAGATATTAATATGAAGATATGTCAACAGGGAATTTTTGCTCAGATGCAACTTTTGAAATCTTAAGGGTATTAACTTAGAGTAAAAGAATATCACAGTGTGGGCTAATGAAAGATTGTAATGAGTCAGGTAGATGAACATACTGGCTTTCAAAAGTACTGGCAAAAATGTTCATGTGACTTATGGAAAATAATATATATGACAATTTTGGCAGTAGGATGCCTAACTTTTTTTAACATAAATAGTTGTAGGAAGGCAAGCCACACCCAAGATAATGCAGAAATGATAAGCTAGAACATTTTGAAGGGTTGAGTCACTCAAGTGAATTTTTGTCAATGTGTGACAGGTGGCTTGTGCCTACTGTGGGCCAATGAGATTCACCTGTGTTGCAAGAGGACTCGTCCAGAACCTTTTTATTATTTCTGGCTACATAACAGTGGTAAATGTCCTTCCCTAGAAAGATACCACATTCTCACTCTGGGCAGGGCTTGTAGCATAACTGGACAGTGCACACCAGCCTTAGAGCAGGCAGGAAAGAAACAGAGTCTACCTTCTTACCCATTCCTTGAAAAGAAAAGAGGTCTGAATTAGGCTATTAATTGGCAAGAAGGTGTTGATTTTGGAGATAAGATATGGGGGGAGTGTATAGTAAAGGGAGCAGAAGCACAACTATTTAAATTTGTTCCAGGCACAAAAGGAGGCTTTGAGTGAGTTTAGAAGTTATTTTGATTAGCAGAGCTTGTGATTTAACAGTCATTTTGCTCTTCTGGGAAACTGTTCTCACATTGCTTGGGGATCCTGATTGGCTCATTCTATTAAAGAGGCAGGTATAAATAGCAGCAAGAATGAATAAGATGAGGCAAGGTGGGCAGAGTGGTGGCAGAAGCCTCCTGGAAGCATGGTGACTGGGGCACAGTTTGCCTTGACTTTCTTTGCAAGATGGTAGAGGATTGGCAAATGAAAGAGAAATTCTTGGTGACGTAATGTAGCCTGCATGCATGCGTGCTCAGTCATGTCCGACTCTGTGTGACCCTATGGACCACAGCCTGCCAGGCTCCTCTATCCATGGGATTCTCCAGGCAAGAATACTGGAGTGGGTTGCTGTGCCCTTCTACAGGGGATCTTCCCAACCCAGGGATCAAACCTGAGTCTTTCAGAAAGTCTCCTGCATTGGCAGACAGGTTCTTTACTGCTAGTGCCACCTGGGAAGCCCATATTGTAGCCTACTTACCCTAAATGAACCCATCAGCATCTAGTCAGGTAGCACTTCAGTTATACAAAGTACAGTCTAACTTCACTCATGATAAAGTAACACAAAGGTGACCATAGGTATCAGTTCAGTTCAGTTCAGTCACTCAGTCGTGTCCGACTCTTTGCAACCCCATGAATTGCAGCACGCCAGGCCTCCCTGTCCATCACCAACTCCCGGAGTTCACTCAGACTCACATCCATCGAGTTGGTGATGCCATCCAGCCATCTCATCCTCTGTCGTCCCCTTCTCTTCCCGCCCCCAATCCCTCCCAGCATCAGAGTCTTTTCCAATGAGTCAACTCTTTGCATGAGATGGCCAAAGTACTGGAATTTCAGCTTTAGCATCATTTCCTCCAAAGAAACCCCAGGGCTGATCTACTTCAGAGTGGACTTGTTGGATCTCCTTGCAGTCCAAGGGACTCTCAAGAGTCTTCTCCAACACCACAGTTCAAAAGCATCAGTTCTTCAGCGCTCAGCCTTCTTCACAGTCCAACTCTCACATCCATACATGACCACTGGTAAAACCATAGCCTTGACTAGACGGACCTTAGTTGGCAAAGTAATGTCTCTGCTTTTGAATATGCTATCTAGGTTGCTTATAACTTTTCTT
>SJYQ01008214.1:0-40321 GCA_006410935.1 Redunca redunca
AAACCCCACGCTAGGGACAACCAGACACACACAGTCCTTTGCCAAGGAGGAGTGACAAGGTGATCTGCCTGGTGATCTGCCTGGTGGATACACCAGGCCCATGTGAGCCTTAGTTTAGCTGAATGCTTCCCCCATCTGGTTGTAAATCCAAACTTCTGATGTTTCCAATAGCATCTTAAGTGGAAAATTCAGCGAGATTTTGGCATCGGAAATCGAAACTGATGCACGGCTGAAAACGCGGGCATGAAAACTCCCAGGGGCTCTCTGATTCGGACCCACGCGTGCGAGTGGCTAGGTCTGTGTGGGGACATCCCACTGTCTTAAAGATCCCATGGTCTCACCTGTTCCTAAAGCTGGGAGGGTCACCCCACTCCCAATACCTGTTCCACGTCTTAAGCAGGCTCATGGAGCCCTGGATCACTCCAGCAGGAAGCCCCCCAGCCCCACGCCAGCCAGGTGGAGGACCCCGGCCCACTCACGGGGCCACTCACCATCCTCACGGGCCGACAGGAGCCCATGTGGTCGTTGTGGCCGTTCCAGCGGTAGAAGTCGGGGTAGTCACCGTGCTCCAGGATGAACTGCTGGCCCCGGAAGTCAGGGTGGTCGAAGCAGACCCAGGCCCCACTCTCCACGCGGACCGAGTTCACCCGGTTCATGAAGCCTCGATCCTGGAAGTTGTCACAGTCCCCGAAGACCTCCAGCTTCCTGCCCGTGAAGTGCTTGCCCTCATAGAGTGTGATCTAGAAGAGCCAGGTGAGAGGGCACAGGGTTGGGAGCGCCTCTCCTTTCAGTTCTGGGAACGGACACTTGGGGCCCGACACCCCCACTGAACCCCGAGTCCCCAGGCCCAGACCTGCTGCTTACACGAGGTGCTCAACCCTGTCTCTTGATCAGGTGAGAGAACACATGGACGGCAGGCTGAGGTCAGCCACAGCGTCCTGCATCCCCACCCTGGGGGCCTATGGCTGAGCAGACAAATCTCAGAAGATCCGAGGAGACAGGCACGTCCCCTTTGTCCAGGGGCCCCTGTGAAAACAGCCTCTTTTCAAACTGCCACTGCAGTTTTTAAACTCAGTTTTTGATCATCATTAAAACACAACATCCAAAGAAATGCTTCCAAAAGAAAATACTTCACTCAGGACTCGCCATTATAAACAAATACTCAGTTTTCAGAAAGTCAGGTTTCTGGGACCCGTCTGCTTCACCGGACAGACTGAATCCAACAGAGCCACGTCAGGGCCCAGCGCGGGATTAACGGCTCAATGCTTTTTCAGTGTAGCCGCATCCCTTTGTGCCCCGGGCCACTCCTCCGGGTGACATGCATGTATTAGATCTGGAGCTTTTCTAGCCCGGCGGTCAGTTCGGACACCGTGCTCCATGGTGACGTAGCACTGAAAGTTTAGTCGCTCAGTCACGTCTAACTCTTTGCAACCCCATGGACTGTAGTCTACCAGGCTCCTCTGTCCATGAGATTTTCCAGGCAAGAATACTGGAGTGCGTTGCCATTGAGGGTGGCCTCAAACTGAACACTGTGGACCAGATGGTAACCAGGACTATTGTGGTGATCATCTGGTAAGGGATAAAAATATCCAGTCACTACGTTATACACTGGAAACTAAGCCAGTCTTGTCAGTCAATTGTGCTTCAATAAAAAAAACAAAAACAAACACGAACCATATCAACCTCAAACTCACTTTCTGCAGAGGAACCTAACATTCGGACCATTCAATGACTCTTCAGGGGCTTCCCTCTACCCAGATGGTAGAGTTTGCCTCTGCAGTGCACAAGACCTGGGTTTGATCCCTGGGTTGGGAAGATCCCCTGAAGAAAGAAATGGCTATTCACTCCAATATTCTTTCCTGGAGAATCCAATGGACAGAGGAGCCTGGTGGGCTACAGTCCATGGGGTCACAAAGAGCTAGACATGACTGAGCGACTAACACTTTGGGCTCCCAGAAGGGGCCTGGCAAAGTGATGCTGCCTGGGCCCAGGGACCGTGGCCATCCTGTGTGTGTGCCGTCTCTGATGGTGCAACTGCCTCCCTGGGCCCCTCGGAGTTAAGTGAGGCCAGAGGCTTTGGCCAAAGGGACATGTGTGGACTCGGAAGCTCTGAAAACCTCTCATTTCTCCTCTCTGCCTCTGCCGCTGTCAGGGTGTCGCTCTGCAGCACAGAGGGTGTGTGGACCATGGTGGAGGAGAGCTCTCGGGGCTGTTTGTTACTGAGGCATAACCTAGCCCGTGCAGACAGATGCAGTAATACTCTCACTCACTAACCTTGAACGTAGCCCCTGGGGTCCAAAAGACCGGGAGCTAGAGAAGAAGGGAGAGGTCCACATTTACCCTCCTTCCTGCACAAGTCTGTTTGAGGGCTCTCCCCACGCCCAGATACTCAAGGACAACTGGTCACCCACAGAATTCGGAGGCCCCCCTCAGATCTGAACAGTTGTGCAGAGAACTAGTCCCAGGTGCCCCGGGCGGATTCTGAGGAAGGAGCAGCCACGTTAGCACAGCCTCAGGGAAAGAAGCAGGGCCCAGGGCCTGCGAGGCAAGGCGGGGGTCCCCCACCGCAACCCAGGCACCCCCCACAGCTCACCGCTCTGCCTGCTCCTGGCTGGGGGTGGTGGTTGGAGCCCCAGAGCTAGCGCTTGCTGGAGGGGCTGGAGAGAGTGTTGGGGGGACTTCCTAACCCCCACATCACAGAGGTGCTCAGCCAGGGCCAGGCTACCCCCGGGATGTCAGATGCAAAGGCCACCAAGCAGCAATTTGTCACCCTCCACCCCCAGCCCCCAGCTCGAGCGCCAAGAGACACCGGAGGAGGTTCTGAGCCCTGCCGCGGGGCCCTGCGGCTGCCGCGGACACTCACCTTCCCCGAGCGCTGCGCCATGGTGCGCCTGGGCCGCCTGCAGTGCCGGCCCGCGGGCCGCGGGGGCCCCAGATATAGCGGGCGGCGCCCTGCTGGCTCAGCGCCGCCCCGACAAAAGATTTGCTGGGCCGGCTGGTTAGTGCTGTCGGGCGTGCTAAGCCCGCGAGGGGCCGCCCGGCCGGAGCGACTCGCCCCGCCCCCGTCTGGGGGGTCTCCCTGGTGTTCACGGGGGTCACTGCTCCCGGCTCGGCTGGGCTCGGCTCGGGCCCCCGAGGCCGACTCTCTCTCGGACTCAGCCTGCCTGCTGGCCCTGCTGAGTCAGGACCACACGCCCCGCCCTGCGCCCCCCTGCCGTGGGGCGGGGGTCTCCAGGCTCCTCTGCTCCTCATCGAGCCCTGAGCCTTCCCAGACGGCCGGCCACTCCCCCTCCCACCCGGACCAGGGCTCACCCTGTTACTGAGTCGTTCTCTGGGTGAAGGATGGACCCCAGGCTCCAGAGGGCAGAGGTGACAGCCCCTGCCCGCCACCTGCCCTCTTCTCTTGTCCAACCCAAATTGGTGTACCCCCACCCACAGTGAGGCCAGACAAACCCAGGGTTGGCGTTCAGCACAGAGAAAGGTTTCTTGCAAAGGGGAACCAGGCGACTCAAAAGGCTGCAACTCCCCGGTGGGTTGCAGGTGTTTCTAAAGCAAGGTGAGGAGGAGAGCCACAGGATGTGCGCTGGTCAGCTCTGGGACAAGTCTCTGATTGGTTGATGGTGAGGTAATGGGGCAGTGTCACAGGGTTAACACATCAATCCGCAGGCTCCAGTAGGTCTGGGGGCTACAGTGCTCACGGTGGCCAAGTAGTTAACTTCTTTCACTCGGTGGGGATTTTAGCATCTGTACAACAGCTCAGGAAATGTGTGCAGACACTGTTCCCTAGGTACTTCAGGGAGGAACTAAAGACTGTGACTGCCATATGGCTGATGTACTGTTCAAATTCTGACCAGTTCTCCTGGCCCAGTACTACCCATTTTTATCACTGCATGTTCACATCCTTCTGATCACTAATTCTTCTGTTGTTGTTGTTAACTAATTTGTTGTTGTTCAGTCACTAAGTCATATCTGACTCTTTGAGACCCCATGAGCTGCAGCATGCCAGGATTCCTTGTCCTTAACTATCTCCTGGAGTTTGCCCATGCTCATGTCCACTGAGTCAGTGATGCCATCCAACCGTCTCATCCTCTGTTGCCCCCTTCTCCTCCTGCCCTCAATCTTTCCTAGCATCAGAGTCTTAGTTAATTAAAGTTTATTTATTTTTGCTTGTGCTGGGTCTTCAGCTGTATCCATAGACCTTTTCTGGTAGGGCATGTGGGCTCTTAGTTCCCTGACCAGGGACTGAACCTGCGTCCTCTGCACTGGAAGGTGACTTCTTAGCCACTGGACCACCAGGGAAGTCCCCCAATCATGAATTCCTGAGCCAGGCCTTTGTGACTCAGCTGAGACCTGGGAGACACAGCTTTTCTATAAACAAGAAGCAGGCAGGGGGCATGGGAGGAGGAGGGGGTCTGTTCGGGAAGGCCCCTTAGGGTCCTGCTCCCTTACACTGTGGTCTTAGTTCCCAGCCCCATCGTATCTTTTCTGCTCCAGCAGCACCCTGGTCTGCACCCCCACCCCCCAACACACACACAACATCTCCATGTCTGGAAGTGGTCCTGAAGCCTCCACTTCTGTCTTGCTCCCGGAATCCTGTCCTCTCCCAGCCCCAGTCAATGCTCACCCTCAATCTCTTGAACTGTCACCTGCCCTTGCCGCTGGGCTGCAGGGCTCGGCACCCAGACCACCCCAGATGGTAAGGATGGGTTTACAGAAACACGCAGCCCCGCCTCAGCGTGGGGCTTTCTAGGGCATGGAAGTTCTTGGCACATGAGAAAGGCTCAGAGACGGTTTGTGGAGTGAACAGAGTCAACACTGCGGCCACAAGATTCGCAGCCCTCAAATTGCTGGGAGATGAGATGTGAACACAGGAAACAACACGGCAGTCAGCTGGGGCGAGGGGCCCACGGGAGTTCGAAGGAAAGAGACGTCATTTGGAGCAGGGGGACCCCAGGGGTCTTCCCAGGGCACAGGGCAGCGAGGAGCGGGTATGGGATCGGTCTGAGCTGTTCTCGGGAGGACAGATGTTATCACCATCACACAGATGAGACACTTAAGGTTCAGGAAAAAGAGGTCATGGATTCTGGGGGTTCAGGGGGGCCCTGCCCCTGCTCTGGGAGGCTGTCACATGTAGTACATACACTACAACCCGCATGTCACCTTGCATCCAAGGGTCAGGCCTCCCAGGGTGCCCAGGCCTGACCCTTGCCCCCACAGGCATCCACGCTGGCCAAACCACACATTCTAGCATTTGCCTTNGTCGTTCTCTGGGTGAAGGATGGACCCCAGGCTCCAGAGGGCAGAGGTGACAGCCCCTGCCCGCCACCTGCCCTCTTCTCTTGTCCAACCCAAATTGGTGTACCCCCACCCACAGTGAGGCCAGACAAACCCAGGGTTGGCGTTCAGCACAGAGGTTTCTTGCAAAGGGGAACCAGGCGACTCAAAAGGCTGCAACTCCCCGGTGGGTTGCAGGTGTTTCTAAAGCAAGGTGAGGAGGAGAGCCACAGGATGTGCGCTGGTCAGCTCTGGGACAAGTCTCTGATTGGTTGATGGTGAGGTAATGGGGCAGTGTCACAGGGTTAACACATCAATCCGCAGGCTCCAGTAGGTCTGGGGGCTACAGTGCTCACGGTGGCCAAGTAGTTAACTTCTTTCACTCGGTGGGGATTTTAGCATCTGTACAACAGCTCAGAAAATGTGTGCAGACACTGTTCCCTAGGTACTTCAGGGAGGAACTAAAGACTGTGACTGCCATATGGCTGATGTACTGTTCAAATTCTGACCAGTTCTCCCGGCCCAATACTACCCATTTTTATCACTGCATGTTCACATCCTTCTGATCACTAATTCTTCTGTTGTTGTTGTTAACTAATTTGTTGTTGTTCAGTCACTAAGTCATATCTGACTCTTTGAGACCCCATGAGCTGCAGCATGCCAGGATTCCTTGTCCTTAACTATCTCCTGGAGTTTGCCCATGCTCATGTCCACTGAGTCAGTGATGCCATCCAACCGTCTCATCCTCTGTTGCCCCCTTCTCCTCCTGCCCTCAATCTTTCCTAGCATCAGAGTCTTAGTTAATTAAAGTTTATTTATTTTTGCTTGTGCTGGGTCTTCAGCTGTATCCATAGACCTTTTCTGGTAGGGCATGTGGGCTCTTAGTTCCCTGACCAGGGACTGAACCTGCGTCCTCTGCACTGGAAGGTGACTTCTTAGCCACTGGACCACCAGGGAAGTCCCCCAATCATGAATTCCTGAGCCAGGCCTTTGTGACTCAGCTGAGACCTGGGAGACACAGCTTTTCTATAAACAAGAGGCAGGCAGGGGGCATGGGAGGAGGAGGGGGTCTGTTCGGGAAGGCCCCTTAGGGTCCTGCTCCCTTACACTGTGGTCTTAGTTCCCAGCCCCATCGTATCTTTTCTGCTCCAGCAGCACCCTGGTCTGCACCCCCACCCCCCAACACACACACAACATCTCCATGTCTGGAAGTGGTCCTGAAGCCTCCACTTCTGTCTTGCTCCCGGAATCCTGTCCTCTCCCAGCCCCAGTCAATGCTCACCCTCAATCTCTTGAACTGTCACCTGCCCTTGCCGCTGGGCTGCAGGGCTCGGCACCCAGACCACCCCAGATGGTAAGGATGGGTTTACAGAAACACGCAGCCCCGCCTCAGCGTGGGGCTTTCTAGGGCATGGAAGTTCTTGGCACATGAGAAAGGCTCAGAGACGGTTTGTGGAGTGAACAGAGTCAACACTGCGGCCACAAGATTCGCAGCCCTCAAATTGCTGGGAGATGAGATGTGAACACAGGAAACAACACGGCAGTCAGCTGGGGCGAGGGGCCCACGGGAGTTCGAAGGAAAGAGACGTCATTTGGAGCAGGGGGACCCCAGGGGTCTTCCCAGGGCACAGGGCAGCGAGGAGCGGGTATGGGATCGGTCTGAGCTGTTCTCGGGAGGACAGATGTTATCACCATCACACAGATGAGACACTTAAGGTTCAGGAAAAAGAGGTCATGGATTCTCGGGGTTCAGGGGGGCCCTGCCCCTGCTCTGGGAGGCTGTCACATGTAGTACATACACTACAACCCGCATGTCACCTTGCATCCAAGGGTCAGGCCTCCCAGGGTGCCCAGGCCTGACCCTTGCCCCCACAGGCATCCACGCTGGCCAAACCACACATTCTAGCATTTGCCTTTGGACACGGGCCCTGTTGTGGAATATAATTAAAAGCAAGTTCTCCCAACCCAGAAAGCCTGTCCATATAGGTTAAAGAAAAAGAATAGTCGTATTATTGACATTAAAACAAAAAGTGATGCCTCCCAGGCATTCTGTGGCAGTGACTGCAAAGACAGGGACATCTCAGCCTTCATACAGGCAGGGAGGCTTTCTCATTACGTACATGTACATGTGCTCAAGGTAAAATTGCTAATTTTCTCGTATTTGTATGCCCAGAGATAGGCTTTGCAGTTCAGAGTAAGTTGATGGCTGAAGTTAAGTCCTTCTCCTCCCGGGAAACTGGGAGGTGGGATGTTATTGTTTCAAAGAGATATCTCCCAGCTGCTAGAGGAAAAACCTTCAGAGTATTAGGATGGCAAGAGACTTATTTAGCCGTCAAACTGATGCATATACATGAGAAAAAGAGAAAGGAATTCTGGAAAAGAAAGGAGGGGAAGTCTCTTCCCTTGTATTCAACTGGGAAAATTAAACCCTTTATTATTTTTTTAAACATAGGCTTTATTTTTTCTAGCAGTTTTAGGTTCACAGCAAAATTGACTGAAAGTATAGAGAGTTCCCACGTCCTCCCCAGCCCCACATAAACAGCTTCTCGTGCCATCAGCATCCCATCACCCCAGATGGTACATTTCTTGTAACTGACGAACCTATATTGACACATCATTACCACCTGCAGTCCATAGTTTAGAATATAATTCACTCTTGGTGTTGAGTTTTGACAAATATAAAATGATATGTATTTGTCATCATAGCATCTTAAATATGGAATATTTTCATTGCCCTAAAAATCCTCTGGGCTCTGCCTATTCATTGCTCTTCCCCACTGTGCCCCAACTCCCGGCAAGCATTCACTTCTTCTTTTTTTTAAATTTAATTTAATTTTTAAAAATTTTATTTAATTTTGGCTTAGCAGTGAGTGGCATGCAGGATCTTTAGTTTCCTGACCAGGGATTGAACCTGAGGCCCCTGCAGTGAAAGCCCGGGAGTCCTAGCCGCTGAATCACCAGGGAAGTCCCACGAATACTGCGTTTATGGGTAAAACCATGGGACAATTGGGGTTTCCCTGGTGGCTCAGCCATAAAGTATCTGCCTTCAATGCAGGAGACATGGGTTCAATCCCTGGGTCGGGAAGAGCCCCTGGAGAAGAGAATGACAACCCACTCTAGTAATCTGGCCTTGGAAATCCCACGAACAGGAGCCTGGCAGGCTACAGTCCATGGAGTCACAAGAGAATGGGACACAGCTTAGCAGCTAAACAACAACGGGACAATGGCTCACTGCCGGTTACAGGGTATGAAACGCCCTTGGGCCCTGCCAACTGAAGGCTTACCGCCCTCTGTCATTCTGACAAGCACCTTCAAATTTCCAAATGATCCCAGGGACCATTCTTGCCCTCTTCGAGGTTCACACCTTTAGTGAAACTGCTGGGGCAAGCATGAGCACACCTTCAGCTCCACGGGGTGCAGGAGAGGCCCCCCGATTTGTGTTCAGCTGCTCAGCATCGTCCATCAGTGCATCCACACATCTGGGTTTGCCCCGCTGTTTACTGCTTATTCATATCCTTTGTCCACTTCCCCCGAGTCCTTCCTGACTGGTGTGTGCGTGTTAACCTAAAGCTATTTGTGGTTGGTATGTCTATCAGCCTGGTATCCGATCCTTTTCTCGTCTGTATGTTACCCTGTTATCTATTCCTTGTTGTGTCCACGTGTGTTTTAACCTGCCATCTAACCTATTCTCTATCCCTTGGTGGTGTGTGTGAATTATAAAGACCTTTCCCCATCTGTGGCTTAGACCACTGGCCTGGGTCCTGTTGGACAGGCACGGAGAGAGCTCCTTTAGCCAGAACCTGTGCTCTGCTAAGGCAGCCTGTCTGTGGACCAGTGGGAGCCTGCACCCTCTGGGTGGAGGGTGAGACATCCTCTGGCTTGCTCAGTGTCGGGCCCTACCGACCAGGGTGCCCTGCTCTGCCCTAGTTCAAAGCCATTTCTGGGAGACTGGAAGACATCTTCCTCCCACAAGAGGGGCCAGAGGTCTCCAGGGGGAGCATCAGATTGGAGCAGGGAAGGAAAGGGTGGGAGTGCAAAGGCCGGACACCTAGGTTCTAGAAGAATCCCCTTGTTCCTCCCACACCCAATCCTACTCTCAAATACTGAGCCAATGAAGTAAGTGAAAGGTGCTGAAGCCTGACGCCTAGAGGTGGTTACAACAACTACACCTCCCTTTCCCAGGGAAACGGCCACGCTGGAATCGGTTTCACTGGTGGCTCAGATGGTAAAGAATTTGCCTGCAGCTCAGGAGATCTGGCTTTGATCCCTGGGTCAGGAAGATTCCCTGGAGAAGAGCAGAGGTACCCACTCCAGTATTCTTGCCTGGAGAATCCCATGGATAGAGGAGCCTTCAGTTCAGTCCAGTCGCTCAGTCGTGTCCGACTCTTTGCGACCCCATGAATCACAGCACGCCAGGCCTCCCTGTCCATCACCATCTCCCGGAGTTCACTCAGACTCGCGTCCATCGAGTCCGTGATGCCATCCAGCCATCTCGTCCTCGGTCGTCCCCTTCTCCTCCTGTCCCCAATCCCTCCCAGCATCAGGGTCTTTTTCAGTGAGTCAACTCTTCGCATGAGGTGGCCAAAGTACTGGAGTTTCAGCTGTAGCATCATTCCCTCCAAAGAAATCCCAGGGCTGATCTCCTTCAGAATGGACTGGTTGGATCTCCTTGCAGTCCAAGGGACTCTCAAGAGTNTACTGTTTCCCCACTTATTTCCCATGGAGTGATAGGACCGGATGCCATGATCTTTGTTTTCTGAATGTTGAGCTTTAAGCCAACTTTTTCACTCTCCTCTTTCACTTTCATCAAGAGGCTTTTTAGTTCCTCTTCACTTTCTGCCATAAGGGTGGTGTCATCTGCATATCTGAGGTTATTGATGTTTCTCCTGGCAATCTTGATTCCAGCTTGTGTTTCTTCCAGTCCAGCCTTTCTCATGATGTACTCTGCATAGAAATTAAATAAGCAGGGTGACAATATATAGCCTTGACGCACTCCTTTTCCTATTTGGAACCAGTCTGTTGTTCCATGTCCAGCTCTGACTGTTGCTTCCTGACCTGCATACAGATTTCTCAAGAGGCAAGTGAGGTGGTCTGGTATTCCCATTTCTTTCAGAATTTTCCACAGTTTATTGTGATCCACACAGTCAAAGGCTTTGGCATAGTCACTAAAGCAGAAATAGGTGTTTTACTGGAACTCTTTTGCTCTTTCCATGATCCATCGGATGTTGGCAATTTGATCTCTGGTTCCTCTGCCTTTTCTAAAACCAGCTTGAACATCAGGAAGTTCACAGTTCACGTATTGCTGAAGCCTGGCTTGGAGAATTTTGAGCATTACTTTACTGGCAGGCTGCAATCCATAGTGTCAAAAAGAGTTGCACACGACTGAAGGGACTTAGCACGCGTGTACAGGGAGGATGGAGAAGCTCTACTGAGTCAGCGAAAACAAGACCGGGAGCTGACGGTGGCTCAGATCATCAGCTCCTTATTGCAAAATTCAGGCTTAACTTGAAGAAAGTAGAGAAAGCCATGAGGCCATTCAGGTATGACATAAATCAATCCCTCATGATTATACAGTAGAAGTGACAAATAGATTCAAGGGAATAGATCTGATAGACAGAGTGCCTGAAGAACTATGGACAGAGGTTCATAACATTGTACAGGAGGTGGTGACCAAAAGCATCCCCAAGAAAAAGAAATGCAAGAAGGCAGAGTGGTTGTCTGAGGAGGCTGTACAAATAGCTGAGGAAAGAAGAGAAGCAAAAAACAAGGGAGAAAGGGAAAGATATACCCAATTGAATGCAGAGTTCCAGAGAACAGCAAGGAGAGATAAGAAGGCTTTCTTCAATGAACAATGAAGAGAGGTAGAGGAAAACAATAGAATGGTAAAAACCAGAGATCTCATCAAGAAAATTGGCGGTATCAAGGGAATATTTCACGTAAGAATGGGCACGATAAAGGACAAATGGTAAGGACCTAACAGAAGCAGAAGAGATTAAGAAGAGGTGGCAAAAATACACAGAAGAACTATATAAAAAGATCTGAATGACCCAAATAACCACAACGATGTGATCATTCACCTAGAGCCAGACATCCTGGAATGTGGAGTCAAATGGGCCTTAGAAAGCATTACTACGAACAATGCTAGTGGAGGTGATGGAATTCCAGCCAAGCTGTTTCAAATCCTACAAGATGATGCTGGTAAAGTGCTGTACTCGACAGCAAATTTGGAAAACTCAGCAGTGGCCACAGACCTGGAAAAGGTCAGTTTCCATTCCAAACCCAAAGAAAGGTAATGTCAAAGAATGCTCAAACAACTGTACAGTTGAGCTTATTTCGTATACTAGTAAGGTTATGTTCAAAAATCCTTCAAGCTAGGCTTCAGCAGTATGTGAACTGAGAACTTCCATACTTACAAATGGGGTTTAGAAAAGGCAGAGGAGCCAGAGATCAAACTGCCAGCATTCCCTGGATCACAGAGAAAGCAAGGGAATTCCAGAAAAACATCTACTTCTGCTTCATTGACTATACTAAAGGTTTTGAGTGAATCACAATGAACTGTGGAAAATTCTTAAAGAAATGAGAATACCAGACCACTTTACCTGCCTCCTGAGAAATTTGTATGGAGGTCAAGAAGCAACAGTTAGAATTGGACATGGAACAGTGGACTGGTTCCAAATAAGGAAAGGAGTACGTCAAGGCTGTATATTTTCACCCTGCTTATTTAACTTCTATGCAGAGAACATGTGAAATGCCCAGCTGGATGAATCACAATCTGGAATCAAGATTGCTGGGAGAAATATCAGCAACCTCAGATATGCAGAAAAAGATGATGGGGAACTATTTCCATTCTCTGGAGTGTTTGCTCCTTGGAGGTTTTGCTAAAAAATGGTATTTAAAACAATCTAGGCCTAGTGCTTTTTATGTGGCTAGATTTTTTTGACTATGGATTCAATTCCTTTAACAGTTATAGTTCCATTGGGGCATTCTACTTTTTTCTTGGGTCATTTTTGGTAATTTATACTCTTTCATTCTATGGACCATCCACTGAAATTTTCGGTTTTACTGGCATACAGAGTTCATAGGGGCTTCCCCCGTGGCTCAGTGGTAAAGAATCCGCCTGCAGTATAGGAAACACAGGAGACCCCTGGGTTGGAATGATC
The DNA here is from genome assembly GCA_006410935.1 of Redunca redunca. Taxonomy (NCBI): domain Eukaryota; kingdom Metazoa; phylum Chordata; class Mammalia; order Artiodactyla; family Bovidae; genus Redunca; species Redunca redunca. The sequence goes on from SJYQ01008214.1 coordinate 12,435, forward strand.
TCCTGGAGCAGGCCATGGCAACCCCCTTCAGCATGTTGCATGGAGAATCCCATGGACAGAGGAGCCTGGAGGGCTACAGTCCTTGGAGGTCACAAAGAGTCAGACACAACTTAAGTGACTCAGCAGGAGCACCAGAGTTTATAGCAGCTATTTACAATTTTTAAATGTTTTATCTGCCACAATAACCTCTTTTCTCTGCTGAGTCTATCTGACATTTGCGTGTGGCCATGGATCCTTTCTCGCATGGGTTTAATCTTGAGAGTCCCTTGGACTGCAAGGAGATCCAACCTGTCCATTCTGAAGGAGATCAGCCCTGGGATTTCTTTGGAGGGAACGATGCTAAAGCTGAAACTCCAGCACTTTGGCCACCTCACGTGAAGAGTTGACTCATTGGAAAAGACTCTGATGCTGGGAGGGATTGGGGGCAGGAGGAGAAGGGGACGACAGAGGATGAGATGGCTGGATGGCATCATGGACTCGATGGACGCGAGTCTGGGTGAACTCCAGGAGCTGGTGATGGACAGGGAGGCTTGGCGTGCTGCGATTCATGGGGGCGCAAAGAGTCGGACACGACTGAGCAGCTGAACTGAACTGAACTGAATGGATCCTTTCCTGTCTGGGTTGAATCTGAGTCTTTCTCTCTGAACCTTCTTTCCCTTCTGCCCTCTCCCCCCAGGGGTGCCCTCATATGAGCCCAGAAAGATGAAAGGAGGCCAGCCTCGGGGCAGTGCTGGGTGAGCGGCCGTTTCCCCCTGCCAAGGCTGTGAGTGTTTTTCCACTGTGGGAAGAGTGGGTGCTGTCCCCTTTCCTTCAGCGACAGCATCTCCCAGGCCAGGGTGGGGTTGGTTGGAGTTAAATCAGCAGTCAGATGGCCTCCTCCACGGTTCCTCTTTCCTTGGCCTTCCTCAAGGCATCCCATAAAAGGAAGCTGGGGCGCCCATCCGGCACATCAGTCGTCCCCAAACAGAGCTTTCACGGGGCTTCTCTGATCAGGGATCTCCGGCCCAGGTGGCGCCTCGAAGAGCCCCCCCGCAGACAGGAGGGATGGAGATGCATGTCTGTCCCCTGAGAGGCCCGGAGACCGGCACCTTTGGCGCCTCGAAGGGGTGGGGAGCCCCCGAGAGGTAACACGGGTGCTGGGAGCGGGGTGGGCGGAGAGCCGGAGAAAAAGATGCAGGCCCGATGCGCCCCCGCGGGGATCCGGGCGAGCGGAAAGGCCGACGGGGCGCGTGCACTTGGGGCGCGAGACGCCGAGTGCCATCTGTTCCCCCCATCCCCGCGCCCTTGCGGATGTCAACACGCCCAGCCCCAGACAAAGCGCCCCCTCCCTCTGCTGGGGACCCCCTCCCGCCCCTCTGTTCTCTCCGCATCACGCCCGCCCCCACCGCAGCCCCGCTTTCAGATCGCCCGAGAAGGCGTCGCGCGGGAAATGAGAGAAGGAACCACGGACAAGCCTGTGGGTCATAGACTGCGGGCAGGGCCTCCTCCCTACTCCCCAACCTCTACCCACCCCCGTCCCCGCTAGAGGCTGCGGCTGGTCCAGAAATGTAGCAACAAGGGCTCGGGGCCGCGCCTCGCTCGGACTCTAGGGGCGAGGGAGCAAACCCGGCCGTGGTGGGGGCTGCTCTCAGCTTGGTCCGGCACCGGACTCACCCGACACACCGGCAGCACCTAAAACGGCTGTGTCGTTTGGGGTTAAATCACATGGCGCGGACAACGGGCTGCAGGTGCTACCTGGGTAATAAAAATTGTTAGGAAATACCCCCTCGAGACTGAAAAAGAATTTTTTTTTCCTGTCTGAAAGTTGGGAACTTCTCATTCTGTGGTGGAACGCCTGAATGCAACTCAAGAAACGGGCATCACTGGAAACAACCAATTAAGTTCAAATGCCTCTTCATTTTGCAGATGGGGAAAAAAAAAGGTGGAAAGTGGATTGTTGAGCCGGCGGCAGAGGGAGGGCAAGACGGAGGGTCCCTGCCCTTCTCAGCAGTCAGCCCAGGATGGCTTCTTTATTCCAGGGGCTGCGTCCTCCCCAGGGGCTTACATAAAGCAGGCAGTGTGCCCCCCCCCCCGACCCCGCCCTGCGGCCCCTACTCAGCAGCGTCAGGAACGGAAAGTCTAGATCTCAACCTCAGACTGAGCCTGAGCCTGCATGAAGCGCCCTCGCCCCCACCTGGAGGTGGCCCCGAGGGTCACACCCTCCCGAGTGTCCTCTCTGGTTAGGCCACTCTGGATGGTGGCTCTTCCTTGTTCTCCGTCCATCCTGTACCCGACCAGGGCCGCCTTCACCTACACCCTGCTCTGCGGACGCCCCCTCCAGCATCCTTGCCTCAGGCCCCTGCTGGTGATTGTCCTCCTCAGAGGGGTAGTGGGTGGCTGCTCCTCTGCTCGTTTCCCTGGTAACTGATGAGTCAACGTGAAGGTTCCCCTATGACTGGTTCCCCTATGACTCCCCTTCCCCACCGGAAGTGAAGCCTGCTGCCATGTCCTGTCCGCTGTCTGTGGGCTGTCACTTCAGGACCTTGCCTCCCACGTGTAAGCTTCCCCGTCCATTAAGCAGCTGTCTGTGTCGCTGGCTCCAAGTTCGTTCTTCAGCCTTGAAGCTGGGCCAACCCAAGCCCGTGTAGGCCTCGGGGGGCAGCCCAACAGCACACACGTGCGATCACATGCATGTTTGTGTGGCGTGTCTGTGGGCGGGGCATGGGAGACCCTTAGAGACCCTAAAGTCCTAGTCCTGGTTCTCACACAGGTGTGAGGGGACACTGGGCAGCCTAGCGTCGTAGACTGAGTATTTGTGTCCCCCAAAGTCACAGGTTGAAATCTTAACCCCCAGGGTGGTGGTGTTAGGAGGTGGGTGTCGACTAAAAAGAGGCACAATGTTGAGTCATGAGTTAAGTTTTATTTGGGAGCAAAATGAGGACGATAGCTCAGGACAGCACCTCGGGTAGCTCTGACAGACAGCTCCAAAGAGGTCGTGCGGGGAGGTCAGTATATGTGATTTTGGTGAAGGGGGAGTTCAATGCGATCAAGCGCTTACTTTACAAAAGGTTTTCTGCTAGTCACGAGGAGCCGATGTCACCATGAAGGGAGATAGTGCTTTTCTAGACATGAGGACTGAGATGGAGGTGGGCACTGCAACCCGCTCCAGTGATCTTGCCCGGAGAATCCAGGGGCAGAGGAGCCTGGTGGGCTTCAGAGCCTGTGGGGCCGCAGAGTTGGACAGGACTGAGCGACTTAGCACATGAGGACTCGGGGTCTTCAGGAGATACGCCGTCATGAGAGTGAAAGTTAAAGTTCATCACCCAGTTGTGTCGACTCTTTGCGATCCTACAGACTGTAGCCCACCAGGCTCTCTGTCCACGGGATTTTCCCAGGCAAGAGTACTGGAGCAGCTTGCCATTTCCTGCGGCAGGGGATCTTTCTGACCCAGGGATCGAACCTGGGTCTCCTGCATTGCAGACAGATTCTTTACCAGCTGAACCACTGGGGCAGTCATGAGAGTAGTGCCTTGTAAAGACCCTGGAGACCGGCCTCTCCCCTTGTACCACATGAGGACTGTGTCCATGAGCCAGGAGGCAGGCCTCTCTTGACACCCAGTCTACCGGGGCCTTGATCTTGGACGTTCCAGCCTCCATAGGGGAGAGAGAACCCTCTGCAGTGATGGGCCCCCCGGTTTGTGGTGCTGTGTGAGCCCAGCCCGAGTGGGCCCGGAGAGCAGTCACAGCCTCTCTGAGCATCAGTTCCCTGCTGTAAACCTGAGAGTCCCGGCCACTTAGGTTCCCTGTGCTTACAACAACCAGCTCTTTCTAGTTTGGCAGGGACTGTCCTGGTTTTCAAAGTCCAGCCTTGCAGGACCCCCGAGGGAGGCCACAATGAGTACCGGAAATGGAGCGGCTGAAAACAGCAGCGATGCATTCTCCCCCGGTTCCAGGGTCTGAAATCTAGATGCTGGCAGGCTCTGTCCCTTTCTGGAGGCTCCGGGGAGAATCTGTTCCATGTTCTCCTGGCTTCTGGAGGTGCTGACACCCCCTTGGCACGTGGCTGTGCCCCTCCAGTCTCTGCCTGTCTTTACACGGCGTTCTTCCTCGGGTCTATCTTTCTCTGAGTCCAGAGTCTCTTTTCATAAAGACACTGGTTGGTAACCAACCCTACTCTTGTTACATCTGCGGAGGCTCTCTTTCCAGATAAGGTCACCCCACAAGGGCTGGGGATCAGGGCTACAACACAGCTTTTTGGAGGCCAGAACTCAACGCCCCTCAAGGGCCAGGCAAGCTGGGCCAGTTGGTCAGCCTGTACACTGTGAAGTCCTGCAGTCACACAACTCCCACCTGTGTCCCTCCCGTATTCTGAGGTATCATTGCCTAGGTCAGTGGTTCTCAAAATGTGGTCCCTGGATCCCCACCAACGGCAGCAGCAGCCCTGGAACTTGCCAGAAATCCAGATGTCTTCAGAGAATGGAAACTCTGGGTGGGGGGTGGTGCGGGGCTTCCCTGGTGCTCCAGCGGTTGAGAATCTGCCTTGCGAGGCAGGGACAGGGGTTTGATCCCTGGTCAGGGAACTAAGATTCCCACATGCTGCGGAGCGATTAAGCCCGTGCACCTCACCTATTGAAGCCTGCAGGTCCTGGAGCCCAGGCGCCACACCTGGAGTCCGTGTTCCATGATTCAGCGAAGATTCCTGACACAGCCAAATAAAGAGACAAACTCGGAGGCTTCCCAGGTGGCGCTGGTGGTAAAGAATCCTGTTGCCAATGCAGGGGACATAAGAGACACAGGTTCGATCCCTGGGATGGGAAGATCCCCTGGAGGAGAAATGGCAACCCACTCCAGGATTCTTGCCTGGAGAGTCCCACAGACAGAGGAGCCTGGCGAGCTATAGTCCAGCGGGTCACAAAAGAGTCAGACACAGCTGAGCACACTGGGGGCGAGCCCTCCGCCCCAGCCCTGTGTGTTCTCCCGAGCCCTCCCGGCGGCTCTGGAACGAGTCAAGGTTTGAGAACCAGCCGTCAGCAGAGGAGCTGCCCCCGAGACGGTGCTCCAGTTACAGGCGCAGAAAAGGCTGTGCCTCTAAGGCTGTGCCTCTGAATGATTTCTGCTCTGGGATAATAGCAATGCACACGTCAGAGCCGAGGAATGTAACCTTTCCAGCTGCGCCAGCTGTCAACACCAGGCTGGCCCTCCGCTTAAGCCTTTTAGGGTAAAGTTCAGGGCATGTCACTCTCACAGCCACACCACACGGAAAAAGCCAGATGACTGTGTGGGTTTACTTGGATTCTTCGTTGGTCTGTTAATGATGGGAGCAGGGGGAGAAACGAAAATGATAAGAACACCAGGAAGCCGGTGGGAGTGGCTGCCGGGTAGGGCCGCTTTGCTTTTGGAAGTAATAAATCAAAGCTCTGCCCAGGCTGTTCTTGGGCAGCAGCAAGAACTGGGTGAAAGGTCTTGACTCCTGAGGCCATGACGTTTCCAGAATCCTATTCATGCCTTTAAAAGATGAGCCGGGAAATTCCTCAGCGGTCCAGTAGTTAAGACTCTGTACTTCTAATGGGGCTTCCCTGGTGGCTCAGCTGGTATAGAATCCGCCTGCCATGAGGGAGACCTAAGTTTGATCCCTGGGTGGGGAAGATCCCCTGGAGAAGGGAAAGGCAACCCACTCCAGTCTTCTGGCCTGGAGAATTCCGTGAACGGTATAGTCCATGGGGTTGAAAAGAGCTGGACACGGCTGAGCAGCTTTCACTTTCACTTCCAGTGCAGTGGGTGAGGTTTCGATCCCCGGTGGGAGGACTAAGATCCCATATGACACATGGAGTAGCCAGAAAAAATAAATAAAATAAAAGGCATAAAAACAAAGGATATGTTTAAAGGAAAATGTGAGCTAGGTCCAGAATTCTTGCCTGGAAAACTCCATGGGCAGAGAAGCCTGGTGGACTATAATCCACGGTGCTGCAAGAGTCAAACAGGACTCAGCAACTAAACAATAAAACGAGGAACTTAATGTTGATGGTTCCAAACTCATATCTGTATCCATTAAACCAAAAAATTGAAAAAAAAAAAAAAGATGACCCAGGAATTCCCTGGTGGTCCTGCAGTTAGGACGGCACTGCTGAGGGCCTGGGTTCAATCCCTGGTTGGGGAACTAAGATCCCAGGAAGCCGAGCTGCGCAGCCAAAAAACGGCAGAAAATAAAAGATGAGCCAAGTGCATTTCCCAGGTTGTAGCAGAATGTGGGAGCTGGAGGGACCTGGAGGTGTGAGACGACCTCAGGGGAAGGACTGATGTCCCCATTTAGAGTCTGAGGGAGTGCATTCTGTCCCCTGACCAGGGCTCGTCCGAGCAGCCGCTGGGGTCCATGGGGCGTGTGCGGGCTGAGTGCTGTGGGTCCAGACGGACCTCCCGTGCATGTGACCTGTGAACTCTGGCAGATTCACGTGTTTTATCGTCTTGTGTTCTTGATACCTCGGGCCGGACTGGCAGGAAACTTCCTGGTAAACTTGCTTGTGGAGGAATTTGTGACTTTTCATCTTGCCCTTTTGGGATGTGCAGCCCAGGGGCGGCGATATGGCAGGAGTTTGGAGTCACCGACTGTTGCGGGGGTCGCCGGGTTGGGAACCTCGGAGCTCCAGCAGCAGTGGAGGCCCTGCCGAGGTGGGAGAGCTCAAGCCCGGGGGTCTGATCAGCTCGTTATCTGAAGGACAGTGGTCAGCACTGGCGCTGGGCTTTGGAAACAGCCAAGGTTTTCGTACCTGTGGCCATGACAACAATCCGCGGCAGAGAGGTCTTCTCAGTACAGGAACCAAGACCAGAGGCCATGATGGAGGTGCCCAGAGACACAGACACATTAGCTGCAGAGCTGGGACCAACCACAACTGGTGAGTCTCCGTCTGACGCTCCATTCATCTGGGGGGTTCCCTGTGTGTTGGGGTAGCATTCACACGTGGGGTAGTGCAAACAACAGTGAACTGAGTTACGCGCAGGGGGTGGGGGTCTCTCAGGAATCCGGCTCCTCCTCTGATAACAGATGTTAAGTTAGCTCTCGGCATCTCTGCAGCCCTAAATGCAAAGCAGACTTCCCAGGGTCAGGCTAGGAAGCTGCCAGGGGTAAAAAGGATAACAAGGACAGGACACAAAAACTTGACTCATGTCAAGGTTTTTGGCCTGATGTGTAACTCTCCCCTCCTGGGGAGATGAAGGAGTGGAGTGAAGATAAAAATTCTAGAACTTTCTAGAATTTTCTAAGAACGTTTCTGAAGATGCCCCAGTTTCCTGCTGACATGGCTTTCATGTCAGCCTCTGTTCATCCACACAAAAGTCTCGGTAAACGGAGTAATAAAGGCAGCCATAAACCTTCCGCCAGCAAGCCGCTCACATGCGGCCGGAGCCCGAAGGAGCTGGAAGGGTGTTCTCAGGAGTGCAGACTTCTCCAAGCATCATTAACCCTTTTTTCCTATTAGATGACCACCTAAAGGCAGTGCTTACTGTGGTCCTTGGACATCCTGTTAAGAGAGCATAGCTCTTTCCTTGGAGAAGGAAATGGCAACTCACTCCAGTGTTCTTGCCTGGAGAATCCCAGGGACGGCAGAGCCTGGTGGGCTGCCGTCTATGGGGTCGCACAGAGTCGGACACGATTGAAGTGACTTAGCAGCAGCAGCAGCAGCTCTTTCCTTCTTGCTTAGGTGCTCAGTCGTGTCTAACTCTTTCGTGACCCCGTGGACTGTAGCCGCCAGGCTCCTCTGTCCGTGGGATTTCCCAGGCAAGGTATACCAGATGGGTTACCGTTCCCTCTCTCCAGGGCATCTTCCCGAGCCAGGGACCGAACCCTCCTGCGTCTCCTGCATTGGCCACTGCTGCGCTGGGGAAGACCATCGCTCCTTCTGTGTTAGGAGTGATAAGGGATGGGCCTGACCTGAGCCTGATTAAATAAAGGCTGTCCCAGTGTCCTGCGTGAGTGGTGAGGGGTTCCTCCACACTGCAGCAGACACAGGCCGAATTCCAGGGAACCTGTCTAGAAGGCAGCATGCGGGAGGGGTCAGCTACTCATCCACTCAACAAACAGCTACCTGCAGGCTCCAGAAGGTCACCTCTGGGGAGCATGCAGGAAGAACCTTCGAGAAATCAGTGAAAACCCTGGCAACACATTGTCCAAAAGTACCAGCTTTTTCTTCTAAGGGATTCCTGCCCACAGTAGTAGATATAATGGTCATCTGAGTTAAACTCACCCATTCCAGTCCATTTTAGTTCGCTGATTCCAGAATGTCGACGTTCACTCTTACCATCTCCTGTTTGACCACTTCCAATTTGCCTTGATTCATGGACCTGACATTCCAGGTTCCTATGCAATATTGCTCTTTACAGCATTGGACCTTGCTTCTATCACCAGTCACATCCACAACTGGGTATTGTTTTTGCTTTGGCTCCATCCCTTCATTCTTTCTGGAGTTATTTCTCCACTGATCTCCAGTAGCATATTGGGCACCTACCAACCTGGGGAGTTCCCCTTTCAGTATCCTATCATTTTGCCGTTTCATACTGTCCATGGGGTTCTCAAGGCAAGAATACTGAACTGGTTTGCCATTCCCTTCTCCAGTGGACCACATTCTGTCAGACCTTTCCACCATGACCCACTCGTCTTGGTTGGCCCCACTCGTCTTGGGTGGCCCCACACGGCATGGCTGTTTCATTGAGTTAGACAAGGCTGTGGTCCGTGTGATTGGATTGACTGGTTTTCTGTGATTATGGCTTCAGTGTATCTGCCCTCTGATGCCCTCTCACAATACCTACCATCTTACTTGGGTTTCTCTTACCTTGGACGTGGGGTATCTCTTCACGGCTGCTCCATCAAAGCGCAGCCGCTGCTCCTTACCTTGGAGCAGAAACAAAAGAGTCTGAAATGCAGTACTTGGATGCAGTCTCAAAGACAACAGAATGATCTCTGTTCGTTTCCAAGGCAAACCATTCAGTATCACAGTAATCCAAGCCTATGCCCCAAACAGCAATGCTGAAGAAGCTGAAGTTGAACAGTTCTATGAAGACCTCCAAGACCTTTTAGAACTAACACCCAAAAAAGATGTCCTTTTCATTATAGGGGACTGGAATGCAAAAGTAGGAAGTCAAGAAACACCTGGGGTAACAGGCAAATTTGGCCTTGGAGTATGGAATGAAGCAGGGCAAAGGCTAATAGAGTTTTGCCAAAAGAACACACTGGTCGTAGCAAATACCCTCTTCCGACAACACAAGAGAAGACTCTACACATGGACATCACCGGATGGTCAACACTGAAATCAGATTGATTATATTCTTTGCAGCCAAAGATGGAGAAGTTCTATACAGTCAGCAGAAACAAGACCGGGAGCGGACTATGGCTCAGATCATGAACTCCTTATTGCGAAATTCAGACTTAAATTGAAGAAAGTAGGGAAAATCACTATACCATTCAGGTATGACCTAAATCAAATCCCTTATGACTAGACAGTGGAGGTGAGAAATAGATTTAAGGGACTATATCTGATAGATAGAGTGCCTGATGAACTATGGATGGAGGTTCGTGACATTGTACAGGAGACAGGGATCAAGACCATCCCCATGGAAAAGAAATGCAAAAAAGCAAAATGGCTGTCTGGGGAGGCCTTACAAATAGCTGTGAAAAGAAGAGAAGCGAAAAGCAAAAGAGAAAAGGAAAGATATAAGCATCTGAATGCAGAGTTCCAAAGAATAGTAAGGAGAGATAAGAAAGCCTTCTTCAGCGATCAATGCAAAGAAATAGAGGAAAAGAACAGAATGGGAAAGATTAGAGATCTCTTCAAGAAAATTAGAGATACCAAGGGAACATTTCATGCAGAGATGGGCTCGATCAAGGACAGAAATGGTATGGACCTAACAGAAGCAGAAGGTATTAGGAAGAGGTGTCAAGAATACACAGAAGGACTGTACAAAAAACATCTTCACGACCCAGATAATCATGATGGTGTGATCACTCATCTAGAGCCAGACATCCTGGAATGTGAAGTCAAGTGGGCCTTAGAAAGCATAACTACGAACAAAACTAGTGGAGGTGATGGAATTCCAGTCGAGCTATTTTAAATCCTGAAAGATGATGCTGTGAAAGTGCTGCACTCAATATGCCAGCAAATTTGGAAAACTCTGCAGTGGCCACAGGACTGGAAAAGGTCAGTTTTCAGTCCAATCCCAAAGAAAGGCAATGCCAAAGAATGCTCAAACTACCACACAATTGCACTCATCTCACACGCTAGTACAGTAATGATCAAAATTTTCCAAGCCAGGCTTCAGTAATACATGAACCGTGAACTTTCAGATGTTCAAGGTGGTTTTAGAAAAGGCAGAGGAACCAGAGATCAAATTGCCAAAATCTGCTGGATGATGGAAAAAGCAAGAGAGTTCCAGAAAAACATCTATTTCTGCTTTAGTGACTATGCCAAAGCCTTTGACTGTGTGGATCACAATAAACTGTGGAAAATTCTGAAAGAGATGGGAATACCAGACCACCTGACCTGCCTCTTGAGAAACCTATATGCAGGTCAGGAAGCAACAGTTAGAACTGGACATGGAACAGCAGACTGGTTCCAAATAGGAAAAGGAGTACGTCAAGCCTGTGTATTGTCACCCTGCTTATTTAACAGATATGCAGAGTACATCATGAGAAACGCTGGGCTGGAAGAAGCACAAGCTGGAATCAAGATTGCCGGGAGAAATATCAATAACCTCAGATATGCAGATGACACCACCCTTATGGCAGAAAGTGCAGAGGAACTAAAAAGCCTCTTGATGAAAGTGAAAGTGGAGAGTGAAAAAGTTGGCTTAAAGCTCAACATTCAGAAAACAGATCATGGCATCTGGTCCCATCACTTCATGGGAAATAGATGGGGAAACAGTAGAAACAGTGTCAGACTTTATTTTTTTGGGTTCCAAAATCACTGCAGATGGTGATTGCAGCCATGAAATTAAAAGACGCTTACTCCTTGGAAGGAAAGTTATGACCAACCTAGATAGCATATTCAAAAGCGGAGACATTACTTTGCCAACAAAGGTCCGTCTAGTCAAGGCTATGGTTTTTCCAGTGGTCATATATGGATGTGAGAGTTGGACTGTGAAGAAAGCTGAGCGCCGAAGAATTGATGCTTTTGAACTGTGATAAGACTCTTGCAAGTCCCTTGGACTGCAAGAAGATCCAACCAGTCCATTCTAAAGGTCAGTCCTGGGTGTTCTTTGGAAGGACTGATGCTAAAGCTGAAACTCCAATATTTTGGCCACATCATGGGAAGAGTTGATTCATTGGAAAAGACTCTGATACTGGGAGGGATTGGGGGCAGGAGGAAAAGGGGATGACAGAGGATGAGATGGCTGGATGGCATCACCGACTCGATGGACATGAGTTTGCGTGAACTCCAGGAGTTGGTGATGGACGGGGAGGCCTGGTGTGCTGCACTTCATGGGGTTGCAAAGAGTCGGACACGACTGAGTGACTGAACTGAACTGATCAGCTTTTTCATAGGTCTGGAGATGAAAGGCTCGCACCAGGCCGGGGCTGTTTAGGGAAACCAGCCCATTCGCAGCACAGCGAGCTCCTCGAGGCACGGCCACTTGTCCCACTGCCAGGCGCCTCCTTAGCAGTTGCAGGAAGGGTCAGGATGGGGTTGGTGATCTCTCAGCCCAGAATGTCATCATCTGCAGTAGCCCCTCTGCTAGGCTTGTCTTTGACCTGACTCCCTTTTCCCTGGGAGTGTTTCTCAAAAACAGTCAGTTTTAATTTATTTGATGCTGTGAAAGTGAAAGTTGCTCATCGTGTCCAACTCTTTGCGACCCCATGGACTATACAGTCCATGGAATTCTCCAGGGCAGAATCCTGGAGTGGGTAGCTTTTCCCTTCTCCAGGGGATCTTCCCAGCCCAGGGATAGAACCCAGATCTCCCACATTGCAGGCAGATTCTTTACCAACTGAGTCACAACAAATGAAAACAAGGAAGCTCTTTTTTCACAAGAAAAGTTGGAAAATGAGATGGCAGAGGCCCTGAATAGGCACATTTACTATGAAAAGATTTTAAGAAAGGGAGTAACATAAACAATGTATAAAGAAGTTGACTTGGGCTCAGTATAGAGGAGGGTGTGCCATTAGAGGAGCGTAGTACGCAGTGAAGATGGAAGAAGTGGGGAAAATGTAAGATTTCTGAAGGCAGTGCCTTTAGGGTTTGTTGACGATTGGCTGAGGATGGCTCCCAAAGCCTTGCTTCAGCACCTAGTGGTGTCTTTTCCTGAAACAGGGTCCAGAGGAAGGCCATGTGTATAGGGAAAATCAAAGAATTCCATTTGGGGCATGAGAAATTTGAGATCATGTCTATGAGACATCTAAAAGAAGACAAGCCTGGATCCCAGAGGTGAGGGTGGAAGAAACGAATTCTGGTCTTCAGGAAACAGTGACAGACTTAATTTTGGGGGGCTCCAAAATCACTGCAGATGGTGACTGCAGCCATGAAATTAAAAGACACTTGTCCTTGCAAGAAAAGTTATGACCAACCTAGACAGCATACTAAACGCAGAGACGTTACTTCGTCAACAAAGGTCTTTCTAGTCAAAGGTATGGTTTTTCCAGTATAGATATGAGAGTTGGACTATAAAGACAGCTGAGCAACCAAGAATTGATGCTTTTGAACTGCGGTGTTGAAGAAGACTCTCGACAGTCCCTTGGACTGGAAGGCGATCCAAACAGTCCGTCCTCGAGGAAACCTGTCCTGAATATTCATTTGAAGGACTGATGTTAAAGCTGAAACTCCAATACTCTGGCCACCTGATGCGAAGACCTGACTCATTTGAAAAGACCCTGATGCTGGGAAAGATTGAAGGCAGGAGAAGGGGATGACAGAGGATGAGATGGTTGGATGGCATCACCGACTCGATGGACCTGAGTTTGAGTAAACTTCGGGAGTTGGTGATGGACAGGGAGGCATGGCGTGCTGCAGTCCATGGGGTCCCAGAGAGTCGGACATGACTGAGTGACTGAACTGAAGGAAGCAGCATCAAGAGCTGTGTGATGATGAAATCAAGAGGGAAAAGGGCCCACAGAGAGGTTAATGGAGGAGACAGCCGAGGAGACTCAGGTGGCGGTGGTGAGCTCGAAGACCAGTGGGCGGAAATGAGACTTGCAAAGAGAAGTCACCAACCGTGTGTGAAGTGCTGCTGGAGGGGCAGGAGAGAAACTGGAAATACCCCACTGGATTTGGCGACGAGCTGATGAGCAATTCTGGCAAGAGCAGCATCACCAATGACCTGGTGGGCAGTGAATGGACAATTTTACCTTGATCAAATTCCATCACATTAACTTGAATTCGTCATGTGATTTCATAGTTTGTATTTACTACGAATGGCAAAATAGTTTTGGACATACATCTCATTTTGTTATTTGCACTTACAATACTGCAGTGAATCTAGACAGCATGTATGTCCCACTAAGAAAAATGTTAAAATGTAAGGCTAGGTGTTAGGAGTGATGACGTACAATATTAAATAACAACATTTAAGTCAAGCCTGGCAGCTGTAAGGGCCCAGAGTGAATATGGTTACTGCCTGCTGCTCACACCTCTAAGGCAGTTTCCTTGTCTGTACAGAGCCTGGGACCTGCTTAACAGGGTGGAAGTCACCCAGTCGTGTCCGATTCTTTGTGACCCCGTGGACTGCAGCCTGCCAGGCTCCTCTGTCCTTGCAATTCTCCAGGTAAGAATCCTGGAGTGGGTAGCCGTCCCTTCTCCAGGGGATCTTCCCCACCCACGGACTGAACCCAGGTCTCTGGCACTGCAGACTCAACCTTCAGAGCCACCAGGGAAGGCCTCCTCACAGGGTAAATGTGAAGCAAACCAGAGCACGTACTGCCGGCTGCCTCCCGGCCACGTGCTCATCCCCGAGTCCTGCCATCACACTCACGCTCACTGCATTGGGAACGGTGCTCAGAACGCATCTGAATGCACACTTGAGCTGTACCATGTGGAGGGCCATGTCACCTCCAAACAGGAGAGCCAGGCCTGGAGGATGACCCATGAGTCACACTGTAGTTGCCAGGATGAGTACACTGGGCTTCCCTGGAGGCACAGTGGCAAAGAACCCGCCTTGCCAACGCGGGAGACCTGGGCTCCATCCCTGGGTCGGGAAGATCCCCTGGAGAAGGAAATGGCCTCCCACTCCAGTATTCTTGTCTGGAGACTCCCAAGGACAGAGGAGCCTGCCGGGTTAGGCTAGTGTCCACAGGGTTGCCATGAGTTGGACATGACTGGCAACTAACATTTTCACTTTTCTTTTTTCTCCACATTCAGTCAGAGTACTGACACGTAATATTACACCTAAGAATAAACCCTGTTAATAAGTAATGATACTACATTGCTAAAACTTATATTTAAATAAAAAATATTTGGTGAAGTTCTTCTAAGGCTCAAATTTCATCCTGGACTGATGAGGCAAAAACACTCCAAAGATCCAAAATAACAGCATATTCTAAAAACATAACGATCATCAAACAGTCAGTGACAAAGCGAAATCATATTTGATCAACAGAATCAGTAACATTTCCTTAAATGTTAGAAACGGCCCTGTGGAATTTTACCTGGGAGAGGGCAGCATTTAACATATCAGTCGACTGAGCTAGAGTCGAGGTGACGGACCCCCGCAAGTCTCTGGGTGTCCTTCCAAGCTGCTCTTTCAGAGCAGGAGGTACGTGGTTTGGGTCTGTGGGAGGTTGGTGAACACAGAAGACTGACCAGGCAATCTGTCCTGTCCTTCAAACTCCTGGAGGTTTGAGATGGGGACAGGTCAGTCTATTTCCTAAGGAAGATCCTGTCTGCCGTGGACGTCAGGCTAAGTATGAGGGACAGTGAATGTTACCTTTATCTCCTTCAAGTACCTAAGAGACAAGCCAGAGGGAGCCCAGTCCCACTTGAGAGAAATACTCTACCCAAGAGGGGGCCTTTGGTGGGTATGGGGGACACGGTCACTACTGGAGAACAACTCCCCTCACATCTCCCCCAAGGCCACTCGACTCCAGTCAATTAGAGACCCCCCCACCCCAAATTCGGGCACTCTACCCCACTGCCCATGGCCGCCAGGTGGACCGCTTGCCTGTCTGTGGCCACAGGCCCCCAGCGGCTCCTTGCAATCCAACCCAGAGCCTCCTGGGAGGCTGTGAGAGGTACCCTCAGGAGGACAGCTTTCTTCTTTACTAGCCACACTAAGGAGCACAAAGATTAAGGTTTGCAGCTATTTTATTTACAAGTATACATTTAACACAATGAAATAAACACTGATATATTGAAGCCTAGTTAATAGTAGTGTAACAATATGTATCATTTGAATGATTACATTATTTTAAACAACAAACTACACTGAAAAATTAATGCGATAAAATTCTTGGTCATAATATTATTAAGAAATACAATATATAAATTGAAAATATGATTGCTCGAAATTTGAAAATGGAAGTGAACTCATTTGGACAGAGTCAGAGTTGAACATAATCTGAAAGGAGTGGGTGGGGGAGAATCTCTGACCCAAATGAAATCTTTCAGGTTAACAGAAGAGAAGCGAAGCAGTTTATCGTAAAGGATGCCGGGCAGTTGGCTTCCTCAGGAGAGACTGGGCCCCATCGTCCCCGGTTCTGCAGGAGAATCACATCACTGAGCAGGAAGACTTTCCTTGTGAAGCGGCCCCATCGATTTTTTCTGCCTCCAAAATTATCCTTCTAAAAACATCAACAGCAGTCTGAAAACACAGAAAAAACCAATTGGCGTTAGTTTTAAAGTGCAGCCGTGAGCAACATGGGGCTGCAAAGAGTCAGACAGGACTCAGCGACTGAAACACATGAGGACGAATGCGGTTTCTGCTGGCCAGCCAGGAGGAGGCCAACTGCCCAATCCTGCGCTTGGAGGTGTCCCAGCGCTGCAGGAACCAGGGCTTCCACCTCCCCCAGAGACCCCCGTTTTCATCCGTCACCACGGGAAGCCGGAGGAGCTGTCATCCCTGGGCTCTGGCCCGCTCCCCTCTGACCTTGGGGCCCAGTCTCCGCACCCCTCACCCCCCGGGGTTCTGGACTGGAGCAGGGCAGGGGCTCCTGCCTCGAACAGCACCCTGCCCTTCACACTCTTTCCCCTCCCACCTCCTTAAACCCCTCAGCTCTGACTCTGAGGCTGTCCCCCCGAGCCTCCTGCCTCCAGGCCCCCTCTTTCTTCTGACAGCGCCTCCAGGGCCCAGCCCTTCAGGAGGAGGAGACCCTGTCCCTCGGGGCAGCCATCAGTCCCTGTCCTTTCGGGGCAGTGACTGTGATAATCCCGAAACACCCGTTTTCAAAAGCCTTGCAGGGTAGCACCTACATCCTGTCATTACCAGGCACCAGCCCCCATCCTGACTTTCAGTTCCGCTCAGTATCCTGCTGGCCAGCAACCCTCGGCCCGCTTCCTCGATCCAACCACACTTTCCTGCCCTCTCTCCCGGGCCGGCGCAGGCCCCAGGCAGTCTCTGTCCTTCTGCTCCCCGCCCTGCCATCCTGCACCCACATGGCGGACGCAGCCAGGGGACATGCCCCCAGGGCCCCGAGTCGCAGCGCCCACCCACACTTCCCCAGTCCAGTCACCACTGGGATGAAGGGGTCGCGCCTCCTCCTTCCACTGGGGTCTCTGAACCTCTGCCCTGTTCTCACCCTCAGCGGATGACTGCGTTCTACACAGAAGCAGCACCTGTAAGCGAACTCTGCATACTTCGTCCACCAGTGACCATGCCCTTGAGTCTGAGCTCATCCACTCTGGCTCGCGCTTTCCTAGGATGGAATGACGGAGGCAGCCCTAGGTGAGCCCCAGCCAGCCCCCGGCCCAACGCTCTTGTCTAACCGAGGCCAAGGCTTCAGCAAGCACCCCTCTTTCCACATTATCCATTCCCCTCCTTTGCCATGACTAAGCAGGCATGTTGGTATTTATTTCATTCTAAGAAAAATGCACAGAAAAATGTGTGGAAAGATGCATGCCAAACTCTTACAAAGACAGCACAGTGTGCCTGGAATCTGGCTTTTTAGATAAATCTTAGCACTGTTGTTTACCTGTGTGGTCTGACTCTGCCAAAGTGCATTCTCTTTCATCAGACTGCTGGAATACAGTTGTGAAGGCCTCCACCGAAAATAAGCCAAAACCGCAAATACATCTCATAGTTCAGTAATAGTCAAAGTGCAGTATTCGCACTGACTTGATAATTTTTTTTTTAAACCACTGTGCATTTTGTTATCAACAAATCTGACTCAATTCCACTGAGGACAGTTTATTTTAAAATACTCGATTTTTGGTTAGTACCAAGCTACACTTGAAAATTAATCAATAAAAAACTCAAGCAGTTTACAGAGACTGGTCTCTAATCATGTGACTACTGATGAGGCATCTCTTGCTAGAGTCTCTCTCTTCCTACACACAGACCAGGAGTAGTAAGCATCCCAGTACAGAGCGCCTGTGTGGACCAGAATCCCCTACACCTCTCAAGTACGGAGGTCAGAGGGACTTGGTTCCTGCCACCTGACGGTGAGATTTGATGACAAGGTGAGACAAGGTCCAAGGAGGGAGACACGACCGAGGGCTGAGACGTGTCCATACAGCTGTGAGGACCGTGGCTTTCCAAGGGCACACATACCATCACGGTATGTACCTAACTGGGCTGCAAGAATCTTTCTGCCTTAACGGATTATTTCCCATCTGATAAGGCATCTGTTGATCTGATGAAGATGCTCAAGCAACCAAGGCAATGGCTGAGTTGGGTCAGCTGCCCCTCGAACTTGTCTGGGATGTCTGAGGCCACCACACTGCACCCTTATCTTCTTTTAGAGTTTTGGTTGATATCAGATACATTTGCTAAATTTATCAGAACTTTTAAAGAATCACAGCAGTTGGAATTTTTTCATTTTAACTTTAAGCCTTGAGCACATTTCCATCTTTCCTCCGGATACCGAAAAAGTAGTCTACTGTCTTCTAAATGAAACTGAAAGGTCAAAGAGTACATCTATCCAGAACTGTATTGAAGAACCTTAAGCTATACTAAAGTATAACATAACACCAGACAGGACAGGCCTGCATCCTCAGACCACAACACAGCTCAGTAACAAACCCTAAGCAGCTAGGCCACTCTTGGTGACCACAACCCTAGGTCACTCTCAGAAGATAAATTAGCCTGAGGTTTACCAGGCAATTCCTCTTGATTACATGAAGACAGGGTCCATGCAGTGTCTACACCTTTGAGGCTGCTGGAAAGAGTAATAAAGGAACCTCCAGACACGTCCAGAGCAACACGCACACACGCACACACAGCACAGGGACCACGGGCGCCCGCAGGAAGAGGGAGCAGCTGCTGACGCCTGTGCACTGCCTCAGATTTTCTCCAAAGAGAACCAAAACAGAGGGAAGTCAGTAAACAAACCAAAAAAGGGCAGGGCCATTCAACTGCACTCCTCACCCCAAAACATGTTTGAACTGAGATACAGCTGTCATAAAACATGCCTTCCAGGTGTACAACATAACAACTCGATGTAAGTACGTACTGTGAAAGGAGCATTGCACTAAGTCTGGTTCACAGTCACAATTTGTTTCTTCTTGTGATGAGAACTTTTAGGATCCACTCTTTTCTTAGCAGTTTTCAAATATACCGCATAGTCAACATGCTGTATATCATATCCCCAAGACTTCTTTGTTTTATAACCTGTAGTTTATACTTTCTGACCACCTTTAAATCTTTATAACGTAAATTTTCAAGCACATAGAAAAATGGGGTCAGCTGTGTAACAGCCGCTGGGCTCTGCTCCCGAGCTCACCAAATGCGAGCGTCTGTGCTGTATCTGCTTGCTCTCCCTCTGCCCGTCTCCCTGTCTAGTCCATCTGAAACTGAGCTGCAGGCATTATGAAACTTGGCCCCTGAACACTCTGGTTTGCATTTTCGAGGAATAAGGATGTAGTTTCTTCCTAATCCCAACACCATCACCACTCCTAAGATAATCATTTCCAAAACATACTCAAATCTCTCCAACTGACTGGAAATGGCTTTCATACTAGCCATTTTAGACCAGGTTCACAGAGACATTTATATACAGAACAGTCTCCATCTCTCCCTCAAGAACACTATCATCTCTACTACACTTTGGGTCAGGCACAGGCCTTCTCTTCTCATCTATTAAAAGCACGGTAGAGAGGACTAGATTTGGGTTAAATTTAAAATTCAGTCCAAGTTTTTACACCATCTGAAGTACAGAGTGATCATAAAAGGCTATTCACCTCTTGGATCTTAAATGCCTCACTTCTAAAATGAGACAGATCAACCAGATGATCTGAAGGGTACCTAAGACACCCAATGTTTGGTTTAGTTCAATTAGAGACAACACAGGTATCTCTCAGCTCATTATCTGAATTGTGTGTGTGTGTGTGTGTGTGTGTGTGTTAGTTGCTCAGTTGTGTCCGACTCTGCTCAGCTCATTATATGAATTCTGTGTGTGTGTGTATGTGTGTGTGTTAGTTGCTCAGTTGTGTCTGACTCTGCGGACTGTAGTCCGCCAGGCTCCTCCAACCACTGAATCCTCTAGGCAAGAATACTGGAGTAGGTTGCCATTCCCTTCTCCAGGGGATCTTTCCAACCCATGGATTGAACCTGGGGCTTCTGGACTGCATGCAGATTCTCTCCCATCTGAGCCACCAGGGTCTGCACTCAGAAACTAAACGACTGCAGATAAATGTCTTGCTATCTACAACCCAGGAGGCAGCCGCGCAGATTTAAGTTCCCGCACCTGCTGACGCAGGGACAAACAGATCTGCCCGTCAGGGGATCCCAGGGCTGACCAGGCACCACTAGAAACAGAACCACTGTACATGCAAATTACGGAGAACACGGAGCTCAGTGATCCTGTCCTTGAATACTGGGACGAAACAAAGGGGCTAAGAGAGAAGAAACTAATTTTGGCTGGAGGACTCCTGAGGGCCGAGGAGGAGGTGGGATTTGAGTAGTGTCTCCAAGGGCAAGGGTCTTGGTGGGGAGAAGGGGCGGAGCTGGGGAAGGACAGCCCACTGTCTTCGACCACAAGCCCTTCCCCCCACCCCTGAACTGTAGTTTTCTCACAAAAATGCAAGCCAATTTATTTTACCTGAGGGTCAGACAAGATAACGTGTTGAAAAGACTTTAAGTATGCAGCTAATCATGATATAAGAGAACCGTGAGCGCACAAGGGAGGCATCTGCACGCGCCACGGTATTGAGGGGAGTGGGAGGGGCTTGGCGAGCCTGCCAAGCACAGGATGCGGTGGAAGAAGAAACTGGAAAAGTGTGATTCACACCCTGCACTCATCACACGCTGGGCGCTTTGGGGCTTGTTCGACAGACGACAGGCAACCCACTGACAGGTTTTAGGTGAGTGACATCATCTGATCTGCAGTGAATAGAAACACTGGTGAGAATGTGGATGCAGGAGGCAAACTGGGCTGCTCTGGGTCTCAGGGAAGGAAGAGGAAAAGGGGGACACGGGAAGCCTGCTGACAGAGAGCTGACATCCCTTCTCACAGGCCCGAAAAGGAGCATCCACCTGCAGGGCTGGCACTGGTGAAGCTTGCTTGCGCAAGAGTTCTCGCTGGTTTCTATGTTTCAAAACAACAGGTACATCTCACTCAGTTTACCCAACACAAAAAGGGGGCAGGTACAAGAAGAAAATTGCCAAAGTGACTTCTAATCATTCTTGTTTCTCTTCTACGCCTGGACTTAGTTCTGTACCAGCCTTTAGCATGAAACAAAAATAAGACTACATGTTTGCAAACGAAGTATTGCCTTTACATTAATTTTATCATACAAATATTCTAGGTCCCATCATAACACTGACTGAATTAAATATCAACAGCCTTTTATCTTCCTAAAGCAACCAGAGCTGGGTACTTGAGATGGCGGGAGGAGGAAGACTGGACAGAAGTGATGAAGATGGCAGGGAGACACTGACTCAGCAACATACACGTCCACAACTGAGGGGACACAGGGCAATGTGAGTTTTAAAAACCACGTACCTGATTTTCTTTTGCAGACGATTCCAAAAACGCTGCGTTCCAAGACTCTGCTAACGCTTTCCCTTCTTCATAACTGATCACCCTAACAGAAATAGAAAATTCTAATTGAAGTACTTTGCTCTTTACCATGTAAGGTGTGTGTAACTGACTGATGAGGCAGTCAGCTCAGTCTCATCCAGAGTGCACGCAGTCTCTCGGCCACCCTGAGCCGGGGCAGAGCGGACACTGCCCGACGGGGCCGCCCGCTCCTGCAAATCCCCTATGGTTCGGAGAATAGGACTCCAGCCTCCGCAACAATCGACTCCTTTCTCAGCAGTTTGGCTGTAAGCCCCCCGAGACGGGCCACTCTGAAAGGGCCCAAAGTGGCCCCCTGCTGCCTGTGGGCCGCGTCTTCCCATCCGGGTCTTCCTCCGATGCGGAGCTCCCCAGGAACAGGGTCCTCAGCCTGGTGCTCAGAGAACTGTCTGGACTAAGCCAGCACTACCACTGTCTTTTTAGTCTGCTTTGTGCAAAACGGTAAAAGCATCTGAAGATAATTTTCTACAGTGTGTGCCCTCTTTTTAAGAGGAAACATTTTCCACGATGGGTGAGAATTTTTACTGCAGTTTTGTTTCTGTTATGGAGTCATCGCCACACTTCTGAAAACAGAAATGCCACAGCTAAAAATATTCTGGCTTTAAGAACAATTAAAAACAGACCCTCAGTGACTACATCACTTTATATAGCAGTATTTAGAAGCTACATACCTTTCCATATGTAGGTCTTTCTTATTCCCAACCAACATAATAGGTATTCTGTTAACACAAGGGAAAAAAAGGCCAAAGTACACTAGTCAGTGCCCAGCTTGACTGTTCAGATGATACTAGCATATCTAAAAAAGAGATAAACTACGGCTACTTACTGTACTTTCCCCACCATATCCAATAATTTGCCATGGATAACTTTGATCACTTCAAAACTATAAAACAAAAAGCATGAAATCAGACACCCATTTAGTGGTGACATTCTAAAATGGTTGTTATTGATATTTATATTGGTAACAATAGAAAATGTCATAGACTCACCATTTTAATATAAAGTAAACTGAACACAAGGAATTCCTTTGTTTTTTCCTAGCACTCTTTTTCACATGTGTATGTATTCAACACTCAGTAGCCCTTACTGAGAATATTCAAGGTAGAATAGGCGAGATACTTAAATTGGAACGTTTACAACTGGGCTGATTTAATCTGTGAATAAAACATTTGTAGAACGTTCCTTAGCAATCAGCCTATGCTCCACACTAATAAGGTAAAAACACAGAAAAATAAATCAATTAAGTATTTCCCATTTTAATTAGCAGGAAAGCTTGGATCATGTTCATTCACTACTCTGAGCAGTCTGAGGTAAGACACAGTTTTTTATTCCACTGGTGCAAGAGAATATCTAATGGGATAATTTTTTCCCTTAACAACCTGTTTGCTCCACCAGACAACTACTAAAAACCATTAAAGTCTGATTGTTACTACTGCCAATTCCAGCATAATCCCTCAGAAGGATTAATGTCACCTAAGCATGGCAAATAAACTCAAGCAAGAAGTAGGCCTTACCTTTTGATTGATGTAACAGAATACACAAGAATATAACCATTAATATCTATGGAGTATGTCTGAGGAAAGATGGAATATTCATCCTGTGGAAGAAAAAATAATTACATTTGAGTAAAGTCTTCACATGGGGCTTCCCTGGTGGCTCAGTGGTAAAGAATCTGCCTGTAGCGCAGGAGACCTGGGTTCGAACGCTGGGTCAGGAAGATCCCCTGGAGGAGGACATGGCTACCCACTCCAGTATTGTTGCCTGGGAGGGGCCTGGCAGGCTCCTGTCCATGGAGTCACAAGAGAGCCAGACACGGCTAAGCAACTAAACAACAGCAATGTCTTTATCTAGGGTAACAAGCAATCTGGACCATCACAGACAGGGTCAAAGAAATCAAAGCAACCAGAAAGCAGATTATTATCTTAGAGGCATAGCTTTTACACACCCAAGATTTAAGGCTGGTTTGGGGGCAGTAATATGCTTTAAGCCAATACTGATAAATGGCTCAGGCTAGTCTAAGAGTTTCTAGGGACGGCTAACGTCTTGCAGTTTGTGAGAGAGACAGAAGGAATGAAAAGACTGGTTCCGCGACCCTGTGTCAAAGAAAAGCACCACCACATTTCTTACGGACATAAAGCCCAGAGTCCTTCAGGCCTCGCAGAAAATTCCTGTGTGCTCTAGTTTACCCCATCAATGTGTATTTTCACCTATCTCCCTCACATGAGTCACACTGGCCTGAGCCCAGTCCAGGGGTCATTAGTGTGCTGCTACCAGCACTTGAGAAAAAGAGGATGACTGAAGAAACAAAACGCCAGGCTCAAGGCGCATACTCAGACCTTCTAGGATCGGATGAGCTGTTTACTGAGCAACTTCAGGAATTAAAGGCACGCCTTACGCCACTGCCTATCAGGACCCGTTTTATGAGCTTTATGAAGAAGCCTGGTGCTCTGCGTACAGAATGATTTAAAGCACACGAAAGTGTCTAACATCAATGCAGGATTCAAGAGTGCCACTGTCTGGTACAGACATTTCCTGCTTCAGCTGAAATACAGCCGCTACTATACCACCCCACCCCAAGCTCTACTGTAGGGAAATCACACCGAGCCATCCTCACACCAAGTCACTGTCTCTGTTAACCGTGCAACTCCAGTGTGGTTATGACGATGACCCTGAATCACTGCCCCATGCTAATGTGTCTTAAAAAAAGAGAACTACCAATGCTCTGATATTAATCAGATAATAGCATTTCAGCATCACAAAGCTTACTACATATGCAAAGAAAACCATTAATTATTAGTACAAGTATGACTAAGTTTAATTCACTTTAGTGTTGATGCTGAAACTCAAATTATTAATGGAATGACAGATCTTTCTACCAGACTGAAACAAAATCTCAAACACTTTTAACGGGGAGTTCAGCGGCAGGAGACGCAAAGCTCAAACCCTATCATGCTCAAGAGGCACGGTGTGAGAGGCCAGTGAGAAGGTGGGTGGGGGAGCCCGCGGCTTCACCAGTGACTGAAGACGACAGAATCCTAGGAACAAAACCTAAGAAGACAGAAGTGTGACACATGGTCCAGCTGAAGAAAGTCTTAAAGTAGTCCTAGAAGATAGAAAGACTTAATCAGCTGAAGAGTGTGCCACAGACTTCAGCACAAATATGCAGACTTGTAAGGATATCTATTAATTAATCCTAAATTATACAGGAATGTAACATACTCCTGATGAAAAGTGTACTTCCTGAGAAAAAATAGCAACTGAACAGCAGGTGGGTGAAAACCATAAAGCTAGAGATTAAAACAGAGCAGGACTACCTCATGAATGGAGCAGACTGGGAAGTCTGCAAAGACCAAACAGATCCGGGAAGCAGGCGTTTAACACTGGCATTTCAAAGCAGTACAGATGAGAGGTAAAGTGAAGTGAAGTCGCTCAGTCGTGTCCAACTCTTTGCGACCCCATGGACTGTAGCCTACCAGGCTCCTCCCTCCATGGGATTCTCCAGGCAAGAGTACTGGAGTGGGTTGCCATTTCCTTCTCCAGGGGATTTTCCCGACCCAGGGATGGAACCCGGGTCTCCCGCATTGCGGGCAGAAGCTTTAACCTCTGAGCCACCAGGGAAGCAGTGCGGATGAGAGGTAAGCCTCAGCTAAATGTACAGCGAACAAATGCACAGCCACCTGGGGGTAAACAACTACCTGGATCTCTAACTCACACCTTAGCAAAAAGAACGACAGACTTGCAGATGAAAACTGACAGTGTGTACACAGTGGATGGGAGGGTTAAAAACAAACAAACAACAGTCTTGGTTAAAAAGGGATTAATCAACTCAACTATATGAAAATGAAGAAGTTCTTCATGGCTAAAAGTCTTTCAAACAAAAGGAAGACTGAAAACAAAACCTCGAAGCTCAGCTCATATACTAAATGCTAATTTTCTTCACATATTAAAAATCAGCAAGCAAACACCATCCTGCCAAAAGACAAGGGTGAGCTATGTGAACAGACAAGATAATTCACAGAACGGAAATAAAAATGTCCTCAAGCACAGGAAAATAAGATCAAATTCCTTAGTAAGAAAGATAATTAAAATGACAATGGGATACTATTTTTCACCCAGCAGACTGGCAAATATAAAAAAAAATTGGCCACACATCGTGTTGGTGAGGCTCCAGGGAAACAGGCAGTCTTGTTGACTGCTGCCAAGCAGGTGACCCTCTGGGTCCAGTAGCCCCCCACCCAGGAAATCTATATATGTGCCAGATATAACCATCTTTCTAAAACAACACAAGACATTGACTGCGGCACTGCTGGTGGTGGCCAGACCGGAAACAACCTAATTGCTGATCAACAGTTAAACTATGATGCATCCTGGGCGTCTGTGGCAGCTCGGTGGCAAAAAACCTGCCTGCCGATGCAGGAGTTGTGGATTCAGTCCCTGGGTCAGGAAGATCCCCTGGAGGAGAAGTGGCAACCCACTCCAGTATTCTTCGCCTGGGAAATCCCACAGACAGAGGAGCCTGGCAGGCTACAGCCCATGGGGTCACAGAGAGTCAGACAGGACTTACTGACTAAACAAATGATATATCCAAACAACGGGCTATTACACAGTCCCGGCGGGGAGGGGCAGGGCATGGCAGGCCGTGTGCACCAATACAAAATAATCTCCAAGATGGAGATACAGAAACACACTACTTTTTGTGTAGAAAATAAAAGAAAAAACTTGAAATATATTTGCATGTTCATGTATAAAAGAGCTTGGAAATATTTACTAAAAACTTACAATGGGTTACTGCTGGCAGAGGGAAGCTAAGACAGCTACAGTAGAAAGATCTGACTATTTACCTTTTTGCGTTCTTTTCTTTTTTTTGTTATTTCTATTAACATGTACATGTATTATTATTTCTAGATGACTTTAAAAGACAACAAAAAAGGTGGGGGGAATTTGACATTAAAATTGACTGTCTCTGACTACTTGTCATTAGACCAAAACAAAATATTTCATGCAAACTAAAAATAACCAACTTGTATTTACTATGTTCATCACCATCCTTAGCTGGGCAATTAAATCAGCTGCATAAAATAAACTACTAAATAAACAGTACTTGCTATCAAATATTTAGTTCAGTTCAGTTTAGTCGCTCAGTCCTGTCCAACTCTTTGTGACCCCATGAATCGCAGCACGCCAGGCCTCCCTGTTCATCACCAACTCCTGGAGTTCACTCAAACTCATGTCCATCGAGTCAGTGATGCCATCCAGCCATCTCATCCTCTGTCGTCCCCTTCTCTTCCTGCCCCCAATCCCTCCCAGCATCAGGGTCTTTTTCAGTGAGTCAACTCTTCGCATCAGGTGGCCAAAGTATTGGAGTTTCAGCCTCAGCCTCAGTCCTTCCAATGAACACCCAGGACTGCTCTCCTTAGGATGGACTGGCTGGATCTCCTTGCAGTCCAAGGGACTTGTTGACCTCAGTTCAAAAGCATCAATTCTTTGGCACTCAGCTTTCTTCACAGTCCAACTCTTCCATCCATACATGACAACTGGAAAAACCATAGCTTTGACTAGACGGACCTTTGCTGGCAAAGTAATGTATCTGCTTTTCAATATGCTGTCTAGGTTGGTCATAACTTTCCTTCCAAGGAGTAAGCGTCTTTTAATTTCATGGCTGCAATCACCATCTGCAGTGATTTTGGAGCCCCCAAAAATAAAGTCTGACACTGTTTCCACTGTTCCCCATCTATTTCCCATGAAGTGATGGGACCAGATGCCATGATCTTAGTTTTCTGAATACTGGTATACAGTAATTGATTACATGTAATTATATTCCTCAAATGCGTAAGTGAACAAATTTATTACAGACTGCTTTTTAATTGAAGGAAACTGCCCTTTAATCATTCTTCCTTGCTACCACAGTCTTAACCCCAGACCCAGCCCATAGGAATCCAATTTAAAAACAGCTCTTGGAGCAGTAAATTTAAATGCCATGTCATCCAATTTCTACAGAACGAGGGTGGGACCGTGGCACAAGAAATACTGCCCTGGCTATACCATCCTGAATGTTATATAAACACAGCACAGCCTTTAATGGTCTCCCAAGTGTGCATACAGCCTTTAGGAACTATTAGCTGCAATGAGAACAAATTATTCAAAGCACCTAATCTGGGGATATTCTGTGCAGAAATTCTCTAAATATTCTGAGCCGATGGTAACAAAACCCAAAGGAGCGAGACAGCAGGGCTCAAGGCTTAGCCCACGCTCCTATCACACTCACACCAGACACAGTCCCTGAGAGCTCTGGTCCTTTCGGGGTCATTCTTTCTATCACTCCATCATTAAAACAGTTAATGGCAAAGTGTACGTTTATGCTTTAGAGGAAAACAAAACCTCATAGAACACACTCAGAATAAGGTCCTGCCCCAGGGGCTTTTCTACACTGGTTTCTAAGCCATGTGATCACTCATCTACGAGGTCAGTTGTCTATGAGGCCAGTTGCTGGTGAAGGTTTCTGTTGTTTCTCTTGTTCTAGCAGGCTCCCACTCTGTAATGGGCAGGGACCCCATTGACTGAAAGCCTACAATGGCTCCGCTCTAAGAAAACCCCATGAGGTCACGGACGCTGAGTGAACGAACTGGGTGTTACAGCTACTGGGACACACACATTTGCTGTATCTGAAGCTTCCAGAAAGGAAATTCCAGGATTCCCTGCACTGCCAAAATGACTCAATACAGCTATTCTCTTGCTTCACTGTGGGGTTGGGGGTGCGGTGGGGGGGT
>SJYQ01008214.1:40333-77816 GCA_006410935.1 Redunca redunca
GGTGGGGGGGCGGCGCGGCAGGTATACACTTTCGTTCTTCGTTCACTTCAAAATATAAAGCAGAGGGAATTCATTCCAAACCCAGAAGGCAGGCTGCATCCTTCTAGGTCTATCCATTTTCCCAGGTTCCAGAAAAAAGCCTCCGTTTAACATGGCAGACCAGTCTACCTGACTCTCACCTGCCTGCCAGTCTGATCCTCTGTTGATTCTAAGACACAAGGTGGCATCCCAGTGTCTTTACAGGTCCCAGCCTTCAGGCAGCAGTCATAAATTCAGCTGAACAAAGCGGTTTTTAATCAAAGTGGGACTGGGTGACATGTAATGAGGAAGATGAGCTAGCTGTCAAAGGGTTCTCTCTGTTCCTTTGAAGTTCTCTTCATTTCTTTTATCCTTTGTGTGCATGCTAAGTTGCTTAGTTATGCCCAACTCTTCGTGACCCCATGGACTGTAGCTCGCCCAAATCCTCTGCCCGTGGGATTCTCCAGGCAAGAATACTGGAGTGGGCTGCCATACCTCCTCCAGGGGATCCTCCTGACCCGGGGCCCCAGCCCCACCTCTTATGTCTCCTGCACTGGCAGGTGGATTCTTCGCCACTGGTGCTGGCGACCCACTCTCCACCTTCACTGCCACATCAGCCTGTGAACATCTTTTCAGGGGAGGGGTTACTTACCTTTGGCAATTACTGTCTAGCAAGGAAAACTGACACTCTTTAATCTTGTAATCATATAATAAATCCATATAACCAGCTTGTTTCTGCCCTACACCTTTCCCATGCCTTTTCCCCTGGAAAAGATCTACTTTTTTTCTTAATGTAGGAGACGTATCTCAAAGGGAAGAAAAGCACTGATGGGATCCTCTGATATGGAATCGATGTTTAGAAAATAGAAAACTATCCTGTAATAAATATAAACCTTTACAATGTCATCATGAACATATTCAAAACAAATTGTGAAGTAGAAAAACAAGCTAATTATTTGAAAAAACTTCCATAAGTCTCTTTGAAAAGACAAAGCAGACAGCCTACTGATGTCCAAACACACAGAATCATGGGGGCTCTCTTGGCATCCTCCTTGTGCTTACAAATCAGTAGCAGGCCAGGACGGTGGACACGCTGTACGGGATTCTGACACTTACCTGCCCAGCTGTGTCCACAAGTTGAAGATGATACTCCTGTCCATTTACTGTGATCAATTTTGTGAAAGCTACAGTGAAAAAGGAATTAAAATATTTGTTAGCTAGAAAAAAACAAACTTTTGATCACTGAAAGCTTGAACAATGACATCCAATTAAGCGGAGTCCTTAATAATCTCATAAAATGATCCCAGAAAACAAAAAAGAATGTCTGAGTTTAACAGGCTCTTCCCTTCTTCCATTATTGAACTAAGCAGTGACGACTTACTAAAACCAACGCCAGGCAAACCTTGAACTATTTTCAAAGAAACTGAGAGCAGACAATGCTTCGTATCTTATACAAAGCAGTATGAGTGCTCTGTGGACAGCCCTCTTGTGAAAAGTGCAACATATAAAGCCTGAGGTCTAGAATGGACCCAAAGCACGCAACTTTTCATTAATTTATGCTAAGTCTGGTGTCAGAACACAAAGAGCTAATATTAACTGAAGTGCAAAGAACTTCCAGTGCGTAAAAAATTAAACAATTTTATCGAGAAATAGAACGGCACAGAATAGATGTTCTTTGTGAAGTCACCACTCTGACTTGGCTTAAGGCTGGAAGCAATTTCACAACTGCTTTTCCCTATCAGGGTAGTGGGTGGGAATCAGACTCAAATCACTTAGGGAAAGTTCATAATTCTAAGGAGAAAGACAGCACACAAATAGAGATGAAAGAGGAAAGAACTATTAATAGTAACATGATATGAACCCCTGGTAAATAAATGGAACAGATTTCTTCTGCACACCCCAGGCCCAGCATCTTGACTCAGCCTGAGTCCTCAATCTCCTAGCTGGCCCTCCACCTGACTGGAGCGGCCAGCAGAATCCACCCCTTGCGCCGCTCAGAGAGGACCTACTCCTGCCACTGTGTTCCACAGACGAAAGAGAAAGCAAAAAGCGACTGATGAAAATCCTGAGAGAAAGCCGTGACAAGGAGAGATCTTACGTCAATGAATTCACCCGGGAGAGAAAGGCTGGCCCCCAAGACAAGCAATAATCAAAGAGACTCATCCTAGTACTAACTTTTTCTGACGCGACCAGGGCAGGGCTAGAATCAGGGAAGCGAGAATCGCAGAGCAGACCACCCAAGCCAACTGCCACACTTGATCATTCCTGTGCTCTTTCTGAAAACCATCACTTCAGTGAAATCGTCACACTGGATGAAAACTGAATCAGAATGTATCAAGATAGAGAGTACCCAAGATAAGCTGCTTTCATCACTTCTAAGAAAAAAACGCTACTGTACCCTTCCCCCACGCTGTAACCTTGAATTTGGGGCGCACAGCGGACTGACTGTGCTCCTGATCCCTGTCAGCCGGGGGCAGCTGTGGCGTGTGGTGTGAAGACCGGCCCCCCCCCATCACACTCAGTCAGGTGAGACCAGAAGCGCACCTGAGACTCGATGGAAACTGTCAGGGATTCTGGTGAGCAGGAAACCTGGAAAAGATCACCGAGACAGAACTTTCATCGTTCAGGAACTCTTTCCTGGGGACCAGTGATCACTGCCAGCACTGTTCCAAGTGTTCAAGATACTGCAGTCTCTGACCTCGGTGAGCTGACACCCCAGGAAAGGGATGATAAGCAGATGGAGAGACAGACACACAGTCAATTAGCTTCCCTACGAGAAGCATCCAGGCAGAGCTGAAACTGCAAGTGAAAAAGAAAGTCAAGGAAAAGTGAGAAAGACTAAGCCACTGAGACTGCGAGAACAGTGAGGGTGGGGGGGTGGACAGAGGGGCAAGTTAATGATCACGCTAGGATGTGGTGAGTAACCTGGTGCAATCTGTATTTAAAGAAAAGATCACTCTGGCTATGCCATGAATAATGAGATGGATGAAAATGGATGAGGGACACAGGGAGACGCCATCTAGACTATCATGATCTAAGAAGGATGGGGGCCTGGACTGGAGGGCCGAGAAACGGCGGATTCTGGACGCAGTGCACAGGGAGAGAAAGAGGGTTTTCTCATGGACTGGAAGCAGGTGTCAGAGACTGCAGATCAGGATGACTCCTGAGCTTCTGGGCTGAGCGGCTCGAGGCCCGAGTCACCAGCTGTCAGCAGAGGCAAGGCCTGGAGAAGCAGCGGTGGGGGCGGGGAAGTGTGGCTGGATTTAGTTATGTTCAGCGCCAAAGCCCAGGAAATATCCAAGGGGCAACGGGGGCAGCTAAAGAAAACAGCTGAGCTGAGGGGAGAGACAGGGTCACCAAAGAACAAAGGTCTGAGCGTCGGGGCACTGCGAGGCCGGGTCAGAAAGACAAGAGATTCAACCAGCGAACAGGGGACGTACTGGCCAGTGAGGGGAGAGACAGAAAAGAAACAAGGTATTAATAAGCGTTTTAGCATTTCCTTGCCTAAGAAGAGGATGTAAACCCTCCTACACACAGCAGTGAAATGAAACTGAAGACCTTCCATCTGCCGCGGGAACACTGCCTCTTCTTGTTACTACAGAAAAAGGGGAAGTGCAACGAGAGGCACGCCTGTGGGTTCCACAGCCTGGAAAGACACTCGACACAACCTCTCGGTGTAGAAGGGAAAGGCGGCCGGCTCCTGCGAGCCTGTCCTTGGGCTCTCCTCTCTCCCTCCCTTTTCCAATCACTAGAGAAATTCCTCCAATTTTCAACCTCAAACCCTGAAACTGCCGCAAGCAAGATGAACAGACGCTTACGGGCTAAAGTTAAACCTAATGAGCAAATAAGCAGCATATTAATAAAGGTTTCTAAAATGAGGTACTCACAAAATAAGATCTGTGTTACTAATGCGTGCTGAGAACTCCTAATTCATAGTCTGCTGGACAAGTTACCCACCATGCAACGCGTGGTGATGCAGTACAACGCCTAAGGAGAATTTCCCAACTTCTGGTGAGGAGCTGTACTCATTCAGTAACAGTGCTACTTCCAGATGGCAGAAACTGTGAACCACTGCTATTTTTCCTTTAAATTATAAACTACCACTGTGAGATTTCATCATATCAATTTAGTTTCAATTGAGGTGTGATAGCAGCCATGAAATTAAAAGATGCTTGCTCCTTGAAGGAAAGCTATGACCAATCTACCCAGCAGAGACATTACTTTGCCAACAAAGGTCTATCTAGTCAAAGCTATGGTTTTTCCAGTAGTCACGTATGGATGTGAGAGTTGGACTCTAAAGAAAGCTGAGCACCGAAGAACTGATGCTTTTGAACTGTGGTGTTGGAAAAGACTCTTGAGAGTCCCTTGGACTGCAAGGAGATCCAACCAGTCCATTCTGAAGGAGATCAGCCCTGAATATTCATTAGAAGAACTGATGCTGAAGCTGAAACTCCAATACTTTGGTCACCTGATTAAAAAAACTGACTCATTGGAAAAGACCCTGATGCTGGGAAAGAGTGAAGGCAGGAAGAGAAGGGGACGACAGAGGAGGAGATGGTTGGATGGCATCACCGACTCAACGGATATGAGTTTGAGCAAACTCCAGGAGATAGTGAAAGACACGGATGTCTGGCGTGCTGCAGTCCATGGGGTCCCAAGGAGTCGGACACAACTGAGCAACTGAACCACCACCACCATTACATTTCATCCTATCAATCTAGTTTGAATTGAGTTGTGGGAGTAACACCACAGTATATAAGAAAGCACATTGGCAGAGCAGTATTTGGTCTAGAAATTTCCTCAAACTAGAAAATATTACCATGGTTTTATTGATGCTGTTCTCTTAAACACCTGTTAAAAGATGACCGAGTCCCAGAATTTTTGCTTTTGCAGTGATACTTCAGAGATGTGTCACTACTGAATGTTTGCTAGCAACAACTTGGACTAGATTATAAAGTTAGGTGTAGCGATCCCCAGATTTAGAGTAGTGTTTTTTAAAACCATAAAACCATACATTCATTTATGATGCTACCAACTAGTTTATGACAGCCATTTCCTTGCTCATTCCTTGGTATCTCTGAGCAATTTTCTTCCGCTACACTGTGGGGGAAAGGGTGGAGGGTTTCTCACTGTTAGTTGGTCAGAAGCCTCATATACGGAACGTGATGTTTGTATATGCCTCATAAACTAAATTTCTTTTTTATTATTTGTTTTTGGCTGCGCTGGGTCTTCACTGCTGCATGGGCTTTCTCTAGCTGTGGTGAGCAGGAGCTCCGCTCTGGCTGCGGGGCTTGGGCTTCCTTTGTTGCGGAGCGTGCGCTCTGGAGCAAGGGCTCAGCAGTCGCTCCGTGGCATGTGAAATCTTCCTGGACCAGGGATCGAACCTGCATCCCCTGTGCTGGCAGGAGAACTCTTAGCCACTGGACCACCAGGGAGGTCCCACCTCATGAACTTTAAAGGGAGGGACTCATACTCGGACAATCATTTCTGCTCTTGCCAAAAAATTTAATAAATACTGAGAATTCAATCTTTATTACTGAATACTAAGTGTTAGGAAAATATTAAAAATGTGATTAAAGATGATGCTGACAGGCTTCAAGGTAGGATTATATTCTGGTTTTGAGATAGCATCAAGGTAAGCAAGTCCCACTTTCATCAGGTCCATTACTTACATACAAAGAAAATGTATTTATATACAACATGACTTTCCTTCCAATTCAATTTTAAATGGCACAAAGCTACACAATTAGAAGAACCACTTTTAGGGCAGAGCTTGCCATGAGAACTATCTTCTATGGATAAAATTCCCCAATGAGCCTTAGCTCTTTAAGGACACAGACTTCGAAATTGCTACGTATAGCAAATATTAAGGGCAACGTCATGGGTTATTCTGTCCTTATTCTGACACTGAGGCAACCAAAGCTTGTGCACGTAGCATTCAGATGAATCTGCTCCTCACACTGGCACACTCGTCGATGCCAGCTAAACACATCAACACAGGATGTAGTCAGGATACCTCCTTCCCGAGACTGGCAGGGGTTACCTCAAACTCAGATCTGCCCAGAGTTAGCTCAGCAACCTACAGGCTTCCTTCCCTGCCACCAGCATGCTGGGACGAAAAGGACAGTTGAGTATTTTAAGCCAGAGGCTGGCAAACTCTGTCTGAAAGGGGCCAGACAGTAACTATTTCAGGCTCTTCAGGCCAGATGGTCTCTGAGGCAGCCACTCAACAGCTCTGCAACCGTAGAGCTGAGACGGCCAGAGACAGTGGAGCACAGCGTCTTGGCAGGGCCATGTTCTGATAAAACTTGATGGATCCTGAAATCTGTATTTCACACAACACTCACATGTCACCATCATTATTTTTCTTTTGACTTTTTCAAATATTAAAAAATGTAAAAATCATTCTTTGCTCATGAGCCATACAAAAAGGCAGTGAGGCCTTTCTGACATGCACCCATTGTCTGTCAAATCCGTCATGAGCCTCTTTTTTGGCAGGAGAAGTCTTCAAATCCAGCTGTTAAGAGTCATGAACCTGGCTGGTAAGTCGGCTTCAGTCTAACATGCCAATCAGACTTTGACAATCTCAGCTTTAAATCTGTAAGCTCCGGGGGAGATTCTAGGTAAGTCATGGTGTCAAGAACCTCAAGTCTTGGTTCTAGTGTCTGCCTAGGGTTCTAAGACAGCCTGAAATAAGACCAGTGTCCAAAACACCCCTTCCCAGGATGGAAGCATGCCCAGTTCTCTTCCCTGTTCCCGCGATCTAGGCTTGGGCCATGGGCCTAGAATCTTTCAGAAGATTTTGAAATCATAGACTGATACTGGACAAAGTAAAGGCCGAGGCTGGTTCTGGTCTTGGGGGCTTTTTTCTGCACGTGGCCTGAAACACCAATGAGCTCTGGATACAACTTTTCAGAAAACGCTGCAAGGGCTCGCTCCAATCCTGAAACAGCTCACTCTCCATGGCCTCCTCTCAAGTCTTCAGAGCTGGAAGGGGCTGTGGGAACCAGAGCGTCTACAAAAGGAAGGTACAAAGGAACTGGAGTGTTTTCATCCTTTCAAGCTTGGAATCTCTAGAAAGGGCTGCCGCTGAGAAGGGGAAAGAAAAGACTGCATACTGTCTTTCCTTACAGCAATGTCTCTAACAGGAGGTTCCAGTGTGGAACTGCACCCTTACGGAAATGAGTAACAACGTCAAGACAATGGCATCTGGACATCATCCATTCAGTGTGAAGTAAGATTCATTCCGTGTGAAACGGGTAAAGCCGTGCAAGTTTTTCTGGGCCCCCGGCTGAAGATCTATAGGTTTAACTGCATACTCTTTGCAATCAAAGCCTCCAGGAATACACAGTGGCTGCTGATAAGCAAAAAGCAGGCTTCTCAGCTTATAAATCCCTGAAAACAATACTTACTATTTTCTATGGTTGGATCGTAGGAGTCAACAAATTGGCCTTCAACAAACTGAATCGTCAACGAGGATTTCCCTATAAAAGAGAGCAACAGCTCAGTATGTATTGGTATATTAAGGTAAAAAAAAATACTTTAATTTTACCAAAAATAGTCTAAAAGGAAATATATTTTATATATACATAGGAATTTAAGCAATGAAGCTACTATGAATTAAACATGTCTGTGATACTAACAAACAGTACTAACCAATAAGCATATCACACAGTTTGTTAAAAGGAAACAAACCTTTAAATAAGGTCTAAGCTAATTTCCTCTGGTGTCCCTGAAATCTGGTTATTAATTATGAACATAAAATTAATACAGCAGGATTAGTTTCTTTGAGTTCTTTAATTTATGGATGTTGTAAGTGTTATCAAGCACAGTTTTTAAAGAGGATAATCTGAAAATGGGCTTCCCTGGTAAATAATCTGCCTGCAATGCAGGTTTGATCCCTGGGTTGGGAAGATCTCCTGGAGAAGGGAATGGCCACCCACTCCAGTGTTCTTGCCTGGAGAATCCCATGGACAGAGGAGCCTGGTGGGTTACAGTCCATGGGATGGCACAGAACTGGACATGACTGAGCGACTAACACACACACACAATATCTGAAAATACGTGACAAAAGTCTATTTTAACGAATCAAGAGCCAGCCTTCAGTTCTCCCCCTCTGCTGTCAGTCAATTTCTACTGGGGGGCTTAAGCACAGGGAGAAAGCGGGCAAGGCCACACTGCAGCCGCCCTGCTGAGTCCCAGGGGACTGGCTCCAGGACTCCTCCCAGACACCACAACTCTAAGTGCCTCATGTAAAATTGTTAGAGTACCAGTGGACTTACAAAACAGAAAGAGACTCACCGACACAGAAAACAAATTTATGGCTACCAAAGGGGGAGGGTGGGGCGGGGATCTATGAGGAGTTTGGGACTAGCAGAGATAAACTCTAAACAATAAGGTCCCACTGTGCAGCGCAGGGAATTATATCCGATATTCTGTAACAGACTAGAATGGAAGAGAATACAACAGAAGACAACATACATCTCCAGATTACTTATAATACCCAATAATACAAAGCAAATACCATGTGAATAGTTGTCAGTGTGTAACAAATTCAAGTTCTGTTTTGTGGAACTTTCTGGAATTTGTCCCCCAACCCAATATTTTCCATCCGAGGTTGGCTGAACCCCTGGATGTAGAACCTGCGAATATGGAGGGCAGACTGATTTTATCAGCAGGAAAGAGGAAGTGGTCCCTCCCTCATTTCACCCCAAACCCTTCCTTCTCTTAAACATTCTTAGAGCATTATTAAACACCCATCTTATGGGCCTGCCATATCTCATAGAACTTCCATCTCAAAGACGTGCAGAGAGGGCCAAGGAGAGCAGTCTGATAAGACTAGTTTGACACTTGTGGGGCCCACCTCCCTCCAGACCACAGAGAAGAGAGGTGTGGCTCAAACTTTCACACCAAAGGCAGTCGCCACACACTCCAGCTAATAAACATACGCGCTTCAGAGTCGGGGCTGTGGGAGATGAGGAGAAAAGCCCCAAGCTGGCAGGCCTCTCTGGACGCATGTGCAGTAAGCACAGTTCGGAGCATCTTTAGGATGCCTAAAAACTGAAATTGTTCTCTACAAAGCAGTCTACAAGAGCTTCTGAAAATTGTTACTGTCCTGCTTAAAACCCTCACTGCCATCAGAATAAGCCCCACCTCCAAACCACAGCACATGGTCCCAGGCTCTGCCCACCAGGGATCCCTACCTCATCTGCTGCGCCCACCCCCACCCCCAAGTGAGTGAAGTTGCTCAGGCGTGTCCGACTCTGTGGACTGTAGCCTACCAGGCTCCTCCGTCCATGGGATTTTCCAGGCAAGAGTCCTGGAGTGGGTTGCCATTTCCTTCTCCAGGGGATCTTCCCGACCCAGGGATGGAACCTGGGTCTCCTGCGGTTCAGGCAGACGCGCTCTATCTGAGCCACCAGGGAAGCTCGGTTGTATCCTTCCATCTTCATATCCACCCCCATCCCCAAGCTCCAGTCAGATCCTTCCATGTTCATCAAGTTCCTGCCGCCTTCATGCCTTTGTCCCAGCCGCCCACCCCATCTCTGAATGTACACACTTCTATTGTTATTCTGGCCTGAGTTCAAACATCCCTCTCTAAGACCGCCCAACCGGAGGTGCACCCACTCCCTGCCAGTCACTCTCTCATAGCGGTCTTGTTTTTTTCTTTTTCATGCTTAAAAGTTGTCTGAAAGGATCTTTTTTCACTAATCAGTCTACCAAGACAAGCGCAGTGCCTGACACACTGTAAACACACGTGCTCAGACCTTTGATGGGCACGCTCACACTCAGATCACAAAAGATGTCAATTTATATACATGACTAGGAAACAGGTCAACAGGTTGGTCCAAAAGTAACTGCGGTTTTGCACTGCTGGAATTTTCCATTTGATATTGGAATAAATATGATTATGTTATACATCATTTTAATGTGTTTCTTGCTTTACGCTTTTTTACTAATGACTTATTATGTGCTGTTTATTTCATATTTATTTTAGACTAGGGAAATGATGTTAGACAAAAAGCAAATTCAAGCAGTTTCTTATTCTAGTTCAAAATGGGTCATAAAGCAATGGCGACAACTTGCACCATCAACAATGCATCTGGCCTAGGAACTGCTAACGAACGTATAGTGCAGTGGTGGTTCAAGAAGTTTCGCAAATGAGACAGAGGAGAGCCTGGAAGATGAGGAGCACAGTCGCCAGCAACCGGAAGGTGACAAGGACTAATGCTGAGCAATCATTGAAACTGATCCTCTTACAAATACAAGAGAAATTTCTGAAGAACTCAATGTTGACCATTCTATGGTCGTTTGGCATTCAAAACAAATTGGAAAGGTGAAAAAGCTCAGTAAGCAGGTGCCACACAAGCAGACCGAAATTTAAAAAATTGTCATTTTAAAGTGTTGTCTTAAGTCTACGCAACAACAAACGAGCCCAGCAGTGACCAGCTCAGTGGTCGGACTGAGAAGTTCCGAAGCACATCCCAAAGCCAAACTTGCACCAAAAAAGGTCACGGTCACTGTCTGGTGGTCTGCTGC
Source organism: Redunca redunca (assembly GCA_006410935.1). Lineage (NCBI taxonomy): Eukaryota > Metazoa > Chordata > Mammalia > Artiodactyla > Bovidae > Redunca > Redunca redunca. The sequence continues at coordinate 50,891 of SJYQ01008214.1, forward strand.
CCGTCTGGTCCACTACAGCTTTCTGAATCCCGGAGAAACCATTACATCTGAGAAGCGCGCTCAGCAAATCGATGAGAGGCACTGAAAGCTGCAAGGCCCGCAGCCAGCACTGATCAACAGAAAGGGCCCAGTTCTTCTCCATGATGACGCCTGACTGCACAACCACACACCTCAAAAAGTTGACCAAGTTGGGCTACGAAGTTTTGCCTCATCTGCCACATTCACTTGACCTCTCGCCAACCAACTACCACTTCTTCACGCATCTTGACAACTTTTTGCAGGGAAAACGCTTCCACAACCAGGAGGAGGCAGAAAATGCTTTCCATGAGTTCATCGAATCCCAGAGAAAAGGTTTTCACACCACAGGAATAAACAAACTTAGCTCTCATTGGTGAAAATGTGTTGATTGTAATGGTTCCCATTTTGATTAATAAAGACGTGTTTGAGCCTAGTTATAATGATTTAAAATTCACGATCTGAAATCGCAATTATGATTCCAGCAACCTAATAAGAAACAGCTGTCTAGTCTGTGCTGGTGCCCGAGCGCCGGCCTGCCTGTGACGGAGCCACAGAGGTCGCCCGGCAATGCCGCACCCTGCAGACGCACTGCGGGCAGAAGGGACCATGCTGCACGGGCACCGCAGTGTGCTCACTGCCCTGCGTGTCTGTACGCTTGTTTCTCCTAAAGGGACACACACACAACCCAGCCTTACTCATTTGTGATTGTGTATTTTAAGAGGGAAGAGTATGTCCATGGAGGAAATGTTCCGACTTTGAGAAAATTTTGATGAGGGAGATGGTAACACCTGGCCTAGGTCAGGTGAGATACTAGCCCCTTAAGGAATATTTAGCTCAAAATATAACAAAACTCTTTTCCGCAATGAAAGCAGCAAGAAGGAAAAAAAAAACAAAAACAGAATACCTCCTTTATAAGTTAGCAAGGCTGAAAAGTTTTGAAGAATTTTTTAAAAAGGAATTAAAAATGATTTTTATAACTTTTTCAAAGTAGAATTAGATTAAAACCAGTGAAAGAAAGAAGGTATGCTATGCTACACGTGATAAGCTTCTCCAAAGAGGGAAATCAGTAGGAAACACTGGATTAGATAGTAACAAACCATAATGTGTTGGCACCAGATAAGTCTCAACAGCGTTACTTCCAGGGGTGGGGGCGGGGGGGTTGGGGGGAAACAGCCTCATAAATTATTGAGTCAATTTCCAAAGTGACGACCAAACTGAAAGGTTACACACCTATCATAAGGGCTTCGCTGGTGGCTCAGGCAGTAAAGAATTTGCCTGCGATGCAGCAGACCCGGTTTCAGTCCCTGGGTTGGGAAGATTCCCTGGAGAAGGAAACGGCAGCCCACTCCAATATTCTTGCCTGGAGAATCCCAGGGACAGAAGAGCCTGATGGCCTCCGTCCATGGGGTCGCAAAAAGCTGGACATGACTGAGCAACTAACTCTTCTTCACTTCTTTTACACACAGTAAACATGAGACATACATGAGATTAAAGTGCAAAATCACAGGTGTAAGACAACCAGTAGACCACACTGAAAAATTATGATTATTGGCACATATCCAGTGAAAGTTCCCTATTCATATCTTTATAAAGAGCATAAGTTACTTGACAGGCTCAACGAACATTTAACTGGAAAACACAAGTAACTGTTCTGACAAAAGCAGACAGCGTAGCTCAGCTCAGGTCACAGGCAGGCTGACGGCAAGCTCTCCTTTTCGGGAGCAACTCGGGCAGGAGAGCTGAAACCCCAGCTCCCCAGGGAGCAAGCTGGACTCCACCCAGAATGGTCACTGGAAAGCGGATTATTCTTGAGCAGAAGTGGGACTGAGGAAAAGCTAGGTCTCCCTAGGGTCTTTCATCCTTGGACTCTCCCCTAAGGGGAGATCATTAAATACTTAAAAAGGCACAGGAAGGTTCTATTTGCAGACCTGACACAGTGGTCTACTGTTTCCACTCAAAAGTAGGACTATAAGCTAACCAGGGCTAAAATCGTTACAAGTCAACACTAAACGATAACTGTTCTCAGCAGGCAAACCCCAGTACTCACAGTGCTCTCAGTCCTGGTTCTATCAATCCTGGCTTTGAGCGGTGCCCTCACCAACCTCCTCCTCCAAACCGGCCCTTCAGCTCGCCGGTCAAGTTCACAAGCAGTCTGCCTGCAGCAGCTGCGAGAGACTTTGCTAATCTACAGCAAATTGTGTTCTTTACTTCAGCACCTTTCAAAGTCTGGCCTCGTAGTAAGTTCACACATTGATTTTGGCTTCTGCCCTAATCCAATTCGGATTCTGAAACACTAGTTATTTCCTGAAGACGGTTCAACAATGGTCGTGCTCTCAGAAGGTGCATTAAGTTTTAAATCTGAAGAGAATCTCAACTCCAGATCAACTCTTTGGAGAAACGCTGTATGAAAACAATCCAGGCGTGATCTGAGAGAAAAGGAAAAGCAGCGCGTGCCCAGATGAGGGTTTACCGATGCAGAGCCGTAAGTCACTCACTTCATGACAGAACTGTCTTTAAAAGCCTTGAAAATAACACATTTCAGTACCCCACAACTATCTTCCAAATAGTCTCCCTCCAAACTAAGAACCACCTCAGTTTTAAAAATCATAAAAATTTTTAAAAAGTTTCTTCTGAACTTTTTTACCAGATCAAAAATAGCACTGCCATATTTATATGTATTTTGCAATGGTGATTCAGCATACTAAGTTTTTTCACCCAGTATTTTCACAACAGAAGATAAACCTTCAAGGCTGTTAACTGAGTCTCGCACTTCATGACTGTTACAAAATGGGCACTATTTATACAAATGTTTTAGTAGCTTTCAGATTAGTTTTGAATGACTTTCCACGTTTATTCTCCAAAAAGAAAAACACTTATGTATCACTCCCTATCCCTTCCCTGACCCTAAAGAGCATCCTCTGGAATAGTAGTCATGAGATCACAGGGATAAAATGAGGAGGAGGTTTCAATCTGCTAGGCTGTCAAGTCCTTGGGAAGAAGGGTCCATCAGGACCAAAGTCATGGATCTGGGACACAACCCATGCCAAGAACTGCTTTCATTTTCCCCAAGTCCGTAAACTTAGCACACAGGACTTTGATGACCATGCATACGAGCTGTCCAAACTCACTGGTCCTGCTACCAATAACCAATTCCAAACCACAAAACACCCAGATAATTCCACCTCCAACAACCGCACTTCCCAGCGCCCTCACCTTCTGACTCCCATCACCTAATCCAGCCCATCTCTGGAAGCAATGTTGTCCAATTCAGGGTCATTACTTCACTAGATCATGAAATCAATAGACTCAACAGAGCTATGACCTGCACTGTTTTTAAAGAAACCAGAGTGGACTGCAAATAATAAAGTCGCCAAGAAACTAACAGTTACATAAACGCTTATGATTGGGGTAAAATGTGTTTCTTACTACAGGCTGAAGCCAAAAAAAGTTAGACGCACATGACTCTGCTTCTCTTGAATCTCCAATCCTTCCTCAGCTCACCTCCTTCCCTATGGTTTAAGCCCCAAGATAAATCACTATGCGCTATGATGCAATGCTCTTTTATTAGAACCCGCCGATTTCCTTTCTCTGGGCTCGCTGATAAATCCTCTGATCTCAATCTAATCTTTGGCCTTTTCGTGAGCCTCCTGAGCTCAGCTGCAGCTGTGTAGGCTGGCAACAGTCTCCAGCTGCGACCCCTCCCCCAGTCCCCTCTTGAGGAATCCTTTCTGGGGGTGTCCCTTCCCTAGCAAAGCAGTCAAGTGGTTCTGGCAGCGTCACAGAGTAATTTATTACAAATGCAAATTCTCGAGCCCATCCAAACCTCCTGGGAAAAAGTATATATATTTTAATATATTTATTTTTAGCTGCATCGGGTTGTAGCCTCGGGGGCTTAGTTGCCCCGTGCCATGTGCGGTCTTAGCTCCCGACTCGAGATCAGACCTGAATCCCCTGCATTGGAAGGTGGATTCTTCACTAGTGTACCACCAGGAAGTTAAGTCCCAGATGGGAATATTAACCACCACCACCCCCCACGCCGCGCACTCATTTGCTGCACCCTGAAGTTTAATACCCACCCCGCCAGGCAACAAGTTCAAATCTGACCATTCCAAATCAACTACCTCCTGCAGCCTGAAGGGTCTTCTCAAATCCTCCAGTTCCTCCCAGCAGCTCAGATCAGAAGCATTTAAAGCACACACACATACTGGGCCGGGAACTAGGATACAGCCCTGATTACCAGCTGAAGCTGAGCCTTCAAAGTCACAGCCACGGACCCGGGTCTTCCATTCACCCCAGAGTGAGCAGCACTTCACCCTCCCAGCCCTCTCCACGCCGTTGCCTGAAGGCTTAAGGCGTGCACTCAGCACGCCCTCCTTCCCACAGCGTGGTGCCGGCCCTGGCTCCAGACCCCACCCTCTCCTGGTCGGCGTGGAGGCGACCCCGAGACACTTCTGAACTCCTCTTCGTTTCTCCTCAATCTGGTTTTCACGCACCTCTGAAGTACTTATTAAGTCTGTTTAAAAATCTCAGGCAGTATATTCTACCCAACATTCCGCTTCTGTCCTCAGGGTTGGAGAGAGCCCTGGCTGGGCGCTGCAGCCGCCGGGTGCTGCCTGCTGGACCTGGAGATGCGTGCGAGACACGAACGGATCTGAGACTTAAAGCTCCACCCACTAGCCCAAGGGAAACGCAACCGTGGGGACGCGTGTGGCCACCATGTCCTCTATGACCACAATACCTGACAAACAGTGTGCAGCCTCTGGTGTCAGGAGCTTTTAGTTAAAAGTCAGGAAAACAGAGGCTAAAGCTATGGAAGCAATGAAGGAAGAGAAGCAGCATTTTCATTTTACAAAAGAAATCAAGGAACAGTGAAGCCTGCAACTCAGAACAATTCCAAGAAACCCCTGCCTGAGCCACGCTGGGACTTCTGGATGTCTATCTCTGCAGGGACCAGAGGCTGCACGGCCCCCCAGCTGCAGGTGCTCTGTTCTCCCTGCCCACTCCCCAGAGCTAAATGGTGACACTACCCCAGCTTCCATACTGTGGTGCTGGAGAAGACTCCTGAGGATCTTGGACTGAAAGGAGAACAAAGCAGTCAATTCTAAAGGAAACCAACCCTGAATATTCACTGGAAGGATTGACGCTGAAGGTGAAGCTCCAACACTTTGACCATCTGATGTGAAAAGAGCTGAATCAATGGAAAAAGACTCTGATGCTGGGAAAGACTGAAGGTGGGAGGAGAAGGGGGCAATAGAGGATGAGATGGTTGGATGGCATCACTGACTCAATGGACATGCGTTTGAGTAAACTCCGGGAGATAGTGGAGGACAGAGGAGCCCAGTGTGCTGCAGTCCACGGGGGGCGCAAAGAGTAGGGCACAACTGAGCGACCAACAGTAACAACCAGCACGGAAACCTTGATTTCCAGTTTCAAGAGCTGGAGAAAGAGGTGCTGGGCTCGCCACTCTGTAAGACGAGGTGTGCTCCTCAACCTGTCCGAGCATCTCTTCCCCTCCCAGTTCTGCATCCAAACAGCTGTATTTTCTATGATGTCAAGCTTGATAACATTTCGTTCTATTCTGAAGCCCAAGTTTTCAAAGCCCTGATTATGGGTTAATTCATTAATCTACTCAAATATCTGTCAAGCAGCTCTTGGCGGGCTGTAAGAGTCGGACAGGACTGAGCACAGAGCACACACGTTCCAGGCGCGTTTGCAGGCACTGGGATCTATCACCAGACAGACAGAAACCTTTCTCTGGCATGTAAGTTCTAACAGTGAGGAGTATATTAAAAAAAAAAAAGATAAGCACAATAAATGCAGTAAATTTAGAGAAAATATGCATCTGTTCCTTGTAAACAAAAGCATAAAATCAACAATTACCATGATTTTTTAAACTAATGAATGAATGGATCTAAGCAACAATAAGGAGCAGCTATTAACACCGCAAAGAGAGAAATAACCAGATATTATGGGTCTCCTGATGCAAACAGAGACCTTTAACCTGGAACCAATATTAAGAAGGTTGGGGAAGGAAAAGAAAAAGAAACCACTTAAATCTAACCCAACTGTTAGATTTAACTGCCAATTTACAGGAAATAACGGGACAAATGAATGCCTTGAATCTATGGGATGCAACAGCAAAGCCCAGGATCTAAGTAACACATCAGGACTCCTCTGAATCAGAATTTCCTGGGGTGGGCCCATGTGTCAGTATTTTTCTAACTCCTCCAGGGATTCTGGCGTGTTTGAAGTTTGAAAATCAGGAGGGTTTCCCTAATGCTGAAGAACAAGGAGTTCTCCCAGGGACCATGTTAAAGTGTAGGTTGTTAATCTAGCTGATCTGGGGTGGGGTGTGGGATTTTCCATTTCTACCAAGCTCCCTGGTGATACTGATCTCCAAAAGTGAAAAAGTGAAAATGAAGTCGCCCAGTCGTGTCTGACTCTTTGAGACCCCATGGACTGCAGCCTACCAGGCTCCTCCCTCCATGAGATTCTCCAGGCAAGAATACTGGAGTGGGTTGCCATTTCCTTCTCCAGGGAATCTTCCCGACCCAGGGATCGAACCCAGGTTTCCCGCATTGGAGGCAGACGCTTTAACCTCTGAGCCACCTGGGAAGCCATCCCTGATCTCCAAACCAAGCTCTAAAGCTTAGAACTCTGGTTCTCAAACTTAGCTGCACTCCAGAATTACGTAGGGAATTCCAAAAACTATTGGCAGGACCTCACTCCCAAGCAATCTGATTAAATTAGTAAAGGTGTGGTTGGGGTGGGGATTTTTAAAAGCTCTCTGAGTGATTCTAATGGGCCACAAGTTTGAGAACCACTGGATCAAAGTCAAGGATGGCAGAAAGAGATGGAAGAAACTCCGTTCTTGAGTTGACGGCCCACTCACTCAATCAACCTCCAGTCTTCCATCTATATGAACAAATACCCTTTCCTTGGACTTCCCAGGCGGCCCTAGTGGTGAAGACTCCACCTGTCAAGGCAGGGGACATAAGCGATGTAGGTTCGATCCCTGGGTCAGGAAGAAACCATGGAGGAGGCAGAGCAACCCCCAGTATTCTTACCTGGAGAATCCCATGGACAGAGGAGCCTAAACCAGCCTACAGTCTACGGGGTCACAAAGAGGCAGACACAACTGAAGCAACCTAGTATGAACATGCACCCTCTTCTTATTCTTTAAGCCAGCACAAGATAAATTACTTTGCAGTCAAAATTATCCTAACTGATTACAATATTACTGCAGTTAGAAGTGAAAATTTAAGTATCTTCTTTTGAAGATCACTCAGATCACTCCTCTTCTATTTGATAAATTTGAATTTTAGAGTGATAGGAGTCTTCTCTGCTTTAAGAAACATTACTCATCACTTGACTCTACACTCACTTGTAACTGACATAACCTGGAAGTAGAATTTCTCAAGGAACTTAGGTCTTTGTAAAAGAAACGAATATCAGGATGCCTTCTAGTAACTGTCTTAAATGATCCTCAGAAGATCCCAGAGCCAGAAACTTAAGAAAGCTGCCCACCAAGCAAGGAGTGGTGGGGTCCACATTTCTGTCTGTTTGGGATGGGGGTGGCAAAAGGGACAGGACAGGACACAGCCACAGATTCCCTACCAGGAACCAGGGACAGACTTTATTTGCTTGGGCTCCAAAACCACTGCAGATGGTAACTGCAGCCATGAAATTAAAAGACGCTTGCTCCCTGGAAGAAAAGCTATGATCAACCTAGACAGCATACAAAAAGCAGAGACATCACTTTGCCGATAAAGGTCTGTCTAGTCAAAGCTATGGTTTTTCCAGTAGTCATGTATGGATGTGAGAGCTGGACTACAAAGAAAGCTGAGCATTGAAGAATTGACGCTTTTGAACTGTGGTGTTGGAGAAGACTCTTGAGAGTCCCTTGGACTGCAAGGAGATCAAACCAGTCAATCCTAAAGGAAACTAGTCCTGAATATTCATTGGAAGGACTGACACCGAAGCTGAAATTCCAATGCTTTGGCCACCTGATGTGAAGAACTAACTCATTGGAAAAGACCCTGATGCTGGGAAAGATTGAAGGTGGGAGGAGAAAGGGATGACTGAGGATAAGCTGGCTGGGTGGCATCACTGATGCAATGGACATGAGTTTGAGCAAGCTCTGGGAGTTGGTGAAGGACAGGAAAGCCTGGCATGCTGCAGTCCATGGAGTGGCAAAGAGTTGGACACAACTGAGTGACTGAGCTGAACTGAACCAGGAACCAAACAAGCGCCTCACAAGAGGGTCCTGGACAGGGGCCAGATGAAGGCTCATGAAAGAGCCCCGAAGAAAGGAGTGGTAAAGACGGATGGCAGGGGAAGCAAGAGGAGACCAACTCTAATACCAACCTGCAAGCCCTAATTTCTAACCATACAAAACCCTCACTGCTAAGAAAAAACAGCCATCAGAGCAGTTGGAACAGACGAGATTAATCTTATAAAGACTCCAAAGACTGTAACAAAAATACGCCAAGAGTTTCCAGAGATTATCCAAGGGATCACTTCTACTTTTAAAAACTTACGAAAAAGGGGCTTCCCTGGTGGCTCAGGGGGTAAAGAATCCTCCTGCCAATGCAGAAGACACAGGTTTGACCTCGGCTCCAGGAAGACCCCACAGGCTGTGGAGGACTAAGCCCAGGCGCCACAACTACTGAGCCTGCTCGCCTAGAGCCTGCGCTCTGCAACAAGAGAAGCCAGCGCGTGGGAAGCCCTTGCTGCAGCCAGAGAAGCGCCATGCTGCACTGCAGACCCCGCACGCCAAAACAAAGAAACACAACTAGAAGGCAAAAGCTTATGAAAATAACAGGTCAAACACAATCAAGTGATTATGAAAAAAACTTCTTCACAGACCCCTTGTTAAAAAATACCCTAAGTAACATCTTTTGAAATACATTTCTATTTCACATAAAATATTTTTCAAGGAAATAGTGGAATGATTGTGGTTATATCTACAGGGCAAAAAGCATTCACCACTGAGTAATCATCTCTTCCCACTTCCAGGACTCCTCTCACTCTAAGCAACATCGTCTCCTAACCACAGTCTCGGGGGCAGGGGTTGACGAGTGTGCTAGTGACTGAAAAGCACAGTACATCCTGGCACCAAGGAAACAGTAGGAAGAGCGCCATGGGTTAAGGCTCAGGATTCGAACTCAGATGATGGTGTGAACCCCAGGATGCCGCTGTGCCCTAAGTGTTCACGTGTGTGATGACTACTTGAAATCACAAAGACAATGCATAGGTGATAACAGTAATCACCTATAAATGATTACTAAATTCAGTACAGCATTCCAAAGTCAATAAAGCTTTTCCCAAATTACGATCACCATAGTAAGACTCTATGACAATCTAAAAAAGGTGTCAGTGCGATAACCCTGACTGCCACCTACAAGGATTCTGTATCCTTAATAGAGAGAAAAGCACCCACGTGAAAAGTGCACACACGCCCTCCATAGGACTGCAGAGTGTTGTTGCTGTTTTTTCTTTTTTTCCTTAAAAAAGGAACCACAAAAGGTTTTCCACTTAATCCTATTAAAAAAAACAAAACAAAACCAGAGAATTTCCAGTCATAAGAGGGATGTGAGAAGATGAAAGACCAGGAAGATCAGGATGAAATTCTGAAAAATGGACTAGAAATGAAAAATGCAGATTTTAATCTGCTTCAAAGTAAGTATTTATTACAAACCAAGAAAAAAACAAAAGGGGGAAAAAAGGGAAAATTAATCTTTAAAGTAAACAAAACTTCAGTGTGGTATTGGCTGGCATAAAGACAATATACAGATGAATGGAACAAAATACAAGCCCTGGAAATAAACCCATATGTATAAATGATGAGCTGATTTTGGATAAAGGTACAAGGCAACTCAAGGGAGAAGAACCTTTTCCAAAGAAGTGTGCTGCCACAACTAGTATCAATATTAAAACAGAAAGAGCCCAGCGCACCTCATATCAAAGTCTAGGATGAGAAAACAGATCACAGACCAACCTGTAACATCTGAACTATGAAACTTCCAGAAGAAAGCACAGGAGAAAAATCCTTGTGACTTTGAGTCAAGATTTCAAAAGTGCACTCCATAAATAAAAAAGGACATAGTGGACTTCATCAAAATGAAAAATGGTCAGCGATAAATCTTGTTAAGGGAGTGAAAAAGACAAGCCACAGACCTGGAGAAAACAGGTGCAAAACATACTATTTGACAAAGGGCATGAATCAGGGTACGTAAGAATCTCTCAAGATTTAACAGTAAGAAAACAAATAGCCCAATTAAGTGGATGAACAACAGATTTGAACACTTTAACAAAGACAATGTTCAAATGGGAAGTAAGCTCAAGAAAAGATGCCTATCATTTTTCACTAGGAAAATGCAAATCACAGTGATTGAAATGTCTAATTAAAAATGCCTACCATAAAAATACTGACAACGCCAGCACTGGAGAGGATGTGGAGCAACTGATCTGTTTGGAGGGGATGCAAAATGGTAGTCACTTTAAAAAGTTTTTAAAAAATAAAACATACGTTTATCAGATGACCCAAGAGTCCCATTCTTAAGGCATTTATCCAAGATAAATGAAAAAGGTCACGCAAAAACTTGCAAGCATTACCCACTAACGGCTTTGCTCCTAACTGCCCGAGTGGAAATAAACCAGAAGTCCTTCAACAGGTGACTGGATAAGCAGTCATATGAAATCCACACCAAGGAACACGGCTCGCAATAGAGAAGGATTAAACGACTGACAGACGCAGCAACATGGGTAAACCTCAAATGGACTCCGTTTATATCACATTCTGGAAAAGACAAAACTACAGGGACAGCAAACACAGGGGGCAAGGGCCGACTATGAGGGGCATACGGGCCTTCTGGGGACTGAGAAAACTGTTTCATGTCATGTGGTTACATAACTGTGTTTGCTAACAGTCACACACGAAAACGGATAAATTTTACTGCATTTAACAGTACTTCAAGTTTAAAAAAGAATTCTAAGCCTCCCCTTATGCACAAAAATTAGCGAGAAATGAATCACGGACCCACACTTATGAGCTAAAACTATTAAACTTCTAGAAGTAAACATAAGAAAATGAGAAAATATGATCTTCAGGTAGGCCAAGACTCCTTATGTGATTAAAAAAATGACTAAACCATAAACAAACTGATCAATTGGGCTTTATCAAAATTACAAATTTCTGTTCTCTGAAATACAAGAAAATGCAAAGGAAGCCATGGACTAGGAGAAAATATTACAAATATATGAAAAAGGACTTTGTTCAGAATATGTAACTCAATAAAAAGAACCCAATAACAAAGGCAAAACACCTGAACAGACGTTTCACAAAAGAAGATATACAAACAACCGTGAGGTATATGAGAAGATGTTCAAAGTCAGTAGTCATCGGGAAATTCAAATTTCCACGGCCTCACAACAAAACCACATCAGGATGACCAAAGTTAAAAGAGTTGACGACAGCGAGCGGCAATGAGGACAGGTCTCATCTGTCGCTGGCGGGCGTGTAAAACAGCAGCTGAAACTGGTAGTTGCTCAGAAAACCATAAACTCAACACATATATGGCCCTAACCTCATTCCAAGATAATCACCAAAGAGAAATGACTGCATGTTGACAAAGACACAAGGAACGCTCATCAAAGCTTTATTCTTAGCAGTCAGAGACTGGAGACAACAGATGACTGGAGAAACAGATCAAGGTGTGTCCACACAGCAGACTACTACTTGGCAGGAAGCAGCAGCTTACACATGTAACCGCATGAATGGCTCTCAGAAAGAGGATACTCATTCAAAGAAGTCAGACAAGGAGTATTCACGGCATGATTCTATTTAAGTGAATTTCAGAACAAGAAAAACTGACTGAGAGTAATGGAAAGCAGATCACCGCTTGCCTGGGAGTGGCGTAAGGTGTGAGGGAACTATGGGGGTGATGAAAATGATTCTTCTTCTGACTGCAGCAGTGGCTTTACACAGGTGAATAAATCCACCAAAGCCCAAAGCACCACTTTACACTTAAAATGGATACTTTATTATACATAAATTAAACCTCAACAAAATTTGGCTTCTTTTTTATTGATGTATAGTTGATATATATAATATTACAGAAGGTAGAGATTTATAATACAGTGATTCACTATTTTAAAGGTAATGCTCCGTTTACAGTTACTATACAATACTGACTATATTCTCCATTTTATACCTACTAGTTTGTACCTCTAAATCTCCCACCTCTATCTTGCCCCCGCCTTCCCTCTCCCCACTGGCAACCACTGGTTTGTTCTCTGTATCTATGAGTTGGCTTCTTTTTTGTTATACTTACTACTTTGTTGTATTTTTTAAGATTCCACATGTAAGTGATACATCATAGAGTATTTGTCTTGGAGGATATTATGCTAACTGAAGTCAGACAGAGAAAGACAAAACCTGATTTTAAAAAATGTATAACAAAGGGAAGACAATACACTGACTCTTTTTCACTAAGCAGGATAGGATGGTGACTATTAGGTAAGTGACAGGAGGCAGTTCTCCTGGTCTGTTTCCTCTCTGTAAAACAGAGATAATAACAGTACCTATTTTAGAGATGGTTGTGAGGATTAAATGAAAAAACATGTTGAATATCTGGTATGTAATAATAATGACAGTTATTGAGGACTTATTATCTAACCACATAGTCTAGATATTCTTTTAATCCTAGCCAACATTCCAATAATTATCTCTAATAGATTAACTTGGCTAAGAAAATTACATACAGTAATAGTTACTGAAGCTAAATTCTCAAACTCACATGAAAAATTATCAATAAAGAAACACACATACACACAACTGCAGAAAATTACTGTTTCAGTCATCACTCACTGCACAACAAACACCTCAAAACTTGGTGGCTGAAACCAACATCCATTTCATTTGCTCCGGATTCTACAAGCAAGGCTGGGCTTGGCTGGCTGCGGGCGACTCAGAGGGAGGGCTGGACGACCTTCTCCCTCCCCACGTGTCCTCTCCTGAGTGTCTCCCCCCAAACTACTGGAAGCTGCCGACTTTATGGCTTGAAGCCTCACACTGGCCGACGGTCATCTCTGCAGCGCCCTGCTAGCCACAAGTGCTGCAGGGCCAAGACGTGAGGGAAGTACCATAAGGGGCTTCTCTGGGAGCCACGGACAGAAGGACAGCGATAAGGGGACCAGGTCTGCAAACATCAGAGAAAGACTGCAGAATCAGCACATGGGGATGGCAACCTGAGTGTATGTATCATCGCTATGAAAAGGGCTAGAAATCACAATGAACTGTGTGAAGGCTTGTTTAACAATGTGTTCCTCACACAATATCAATTACATGCTGATTAAAGTACACACCCATTTTAGTGGGGCGAAAAAAGTGTAGTTCTGTCAATAGTAGCATTGGTTATTGTTGCTTTTTTGAGGGGGCAGGGTGAGATGTATACATATCAGGGTCACCAAGGAAGCCTTTTGAAAAATACAAACCCTGACATCACCATACTCATTTTAAAAAGGATGTCTAAGGAGTTCCGGTGTGTTCTATACAAGTGCTCCCTGGAGTCTTAACAGGCACACTCATCCCCACATCTCCAGCACACACAGGGTCACGTGAGGGCATGTGATGCAGATAATCCACATTTTAATTGTTCACCAGAAGCTACAAGTGAGACACCATGTTAAAGAGTTTACAAAACATTTTCACATGAATTGTCTCACTTGTTCCTATGAATTAAGCAGGATTGACATCACCTTATTCTTTCTCACACTTCCTTAATAATTTTCAAAAAATGGGTGTTAGGAGAGAAAAAAATTAAGGTGCAGTTATCACAACAAAGAGAATAAGTAAGACTGGTTCGTAAAATTATTACTCATTCAAACGCTTACTGGCTGCTTACTACTGTCAAGAGAAGCTTATGCTAAAGAATCCGCCTGTCAGTGTAGAAGACAGAAGAGACGTGGGTTCGATCCCTGGGTCGGGAAGATCCCTGGAGAAGAAAATGGCCACCCACTCCAGGATCCTTGCCTGGAGAATCCCAGGGACAGAGGGGCCTGACAGGTGACAGTCCCTGGGGTCGCAGAGTTGGACACTCCTGAGCACAGAGAGCATACACGCTACCAGACACATGCCTCTGAGGAAACGGAGAGAAATACGCTTGTACTTAATACTGTAACATGAAGATCTGAGTTGCATAAATAATCTTGTTTACCTGTCAGGGCTACTGAACTAAAAAGAAGAAAAATGCTGCTAAGATACACCAGGAACTGCTTCCCTAAAGATTTCAATAACAGGATATTCATCTATACGGAATGATTTACAGATAAAGCCAAGTTGGAAAGCAAAGGAACAGAACCGAAAAACTGCAGTCAATTAAATGTCTGGCAACAATGAAGAATGAATTTTGCTAGATCTGGGGCCAAAACTGGGGAGAAGGTTGGGGGTCAGGGTGGGAAAGAGCTGGAGAAAAGCAAACGAGAGAAATTCCTAAATTATAATACAATCATATAACAACCACATGGAACTTAAGACTGATTAAAACTAGTAATAACAAAAAAGTTAGGAAAATGAATCAAGACATGAAATAGAGCCTATTTATCAATCAGCACAAATGGTTATTGATACAGATTATTTCTTCAAAAGTTCTTCAAACATTTCCATTGATCCATGTCTTAACACCAGTTAGGTCCTCCTTATTCCTGAGCTACCTCCTGGAGGTTAAGGCATCCCACACCAGTAAATGTTTCAAGAACACCAGCCAATGATTATTAGTGGCAGTGATGCATCTGTTTGCTGCGGCTCCCTCACTAGACTGAAGTTCCCCAGCCGCAGAGGTCAGGACTTCCCCAGCCTTGGGGACTCACAACACAGTGCCTGGTCCATGGAAGGGACATAGTTGACTCAAACGTGGTACACTTAACCCACACCCTGTCCTCGTCAGCCAGTCATTTCAGTAGTACAATCTTTTGGGACTGAAGTCCTCTGGGGAGCTGATAAAACCCTGGACTCTTTCCCCAGAAAATGTTCACATGTTCTCAGGCAAAACTCCTGAAGTTCATGTTTAAGAACCACCACTTGAAGTGGGCACCAGAACTGAGAACAACTAAATGTTAGGTCTCATGAGTTCATGATGAGAACCGGTCACCTGAACTGCTCAGAAAATGAATCCAGGTCTCTCAGCCTGGATGCACACAGATTTCTTCTGAGATGTAAACACACGATTTCACCTTTCCTTCAGCAGCCACCCCAGGGCTGCTCTGCTCTAAACTCCTGCACAGCTCTCCTCTGCAGTGAGGCGCTCCTGCTCCTGAGGGTACTCACGGTCATGCTGCCGCCGCTGCTAAGTCACTTCAGTCGTGTCCGACTCTGTGCGATCCCATAGACCGCAGCCCACCAGGCTCCCCCGTCCCTGGGATTCTCCAGGCAAGAACACTGGAGTCGGTTGCCATTTCCTTCTCCAATGCATGAAAGTGAAAAATGAAAGTCAACTCACTCAGTCGTGTCCGACTCTTAGCGACCCCATAGACCGCAGCCCACCAGGCTCCTCTGTCCATGGGATTTTGCAGGCAAGAGTACTAGAGTGGGGTGCCACTGCCTACTCCAACTCAGGGTCATACTCACTTCTAATTTCTCGTCAGCAGATGGAGGGCTTGCTTCCCTGGTGGCTCAGACGATAAAGAATCTGCCTGCAATGTGGGAGATGTGGGTTCGATCCCTGGCTTGGGAATCATCTCCTGGAGAAGCAAACGGCAACCCATTCCAGTATTCTTGCCTGGAGAATCCCCACGGACACAGGAGCCTGGTGGGCTACATGGGATCGCACAGATGGATTAGAAATCCCACAGAGCTTTCCCACTTCCATTCCTGCCACAGAGAGCCAGGTGGCGCCAGTGGTAAAGAACCCAACTGCCATGCTGGAGACCTAAGAGGTGGGGTCAGGAAGATTCCCCGGGGGAGAAAATGGCACCCCACTCCAGTTTTCTTGCCTGGAGAATCCCATGGATTGAGAAGCCCGGCAGGCTGAAGTCCATGGGGTCACAAAGAGTCAGACACAACCGAAGCGACTCAGAACACACATCCAGTCTGGCAAGGTCATTCTGAACCTTCCTCCATCCTGAATGCAGCCACCAGGGTTGAATTTTGCCAGCTACGTTGTTTATTCACTCACTTAAATCATGAACAAGACTAAAAAGAACCTGTATTTATAATATCTCCTCTTTAAAATAAATTCTGAAAGTGATTTAGATTTGAGAACAAGCAAAATACTGGCCAGATGCATTTATATTCAAGACATACTAGTCCAAGAAAAGCATTTTCATGTCCTAAAACTATATGAACTATAGAAGCCAGTATTTTCATCTCCATGTTCACAAATTATCATTATGCCATCATGGAGCTAACATTCAACTGTGAATCTTGGAAAAAGTAGGATCGTAACACGTCTTGTTAAAATATTTATTTCTGTTTCAAAAGTCCTGGAGGAGTCTCTCTGCAAGCATGAAAGCACAACAGAAGGAAATATGGGGGAGGGGAGCAGGTAGATAAGGGGGAACTCAATTCTATCATGGCTAGGACACCAACCAACCAAGGACACAGAGGAGTTAATTATACTGGTATCCTTAGATATTCCTGCTCTCACTTGCCTACAAAGCACAGTACAAGACTTTCAGCATTTCTGTTCTAAACTAACACCAATTCAGACTTCAAGTTCTGATGCCCTATGTGGAACTCTCTTTCGTCAGAAGCCCAATATATATTTAAAACTATTAAAACACAAAAATAGCATTCTGGGACCTTTGTGTTTCAAATATTAAATTATATTTCTAAATCAATCAGCAATTCATGTCAGACTGTACTCAACAGTCTGCCTTCTGACAATTATCAGTTTAAGACAGACTATGAGTACTCTAAGATTTCATTTGGTACTTCAAAATAAATTAGAACTAAGAATAAAGGTTCTCTCAACTGTGAGCACTAAAGATTTCATAATGCTCTGTCTCGCACAATTGCGTGCCAGGTCAGTTCTGATTTATTCAGGTGAGCAAGTGCAATCCGCTCGTGGGCGGTATTAGAGTTGTCAGCTCTCTCCCAGGCCCAACCTAAGGGAAATGTTGCACCTTTCTGACCTCAGAGTCATAGGCACAGATGCCATTTCATATTCTGTGATAAAGCTGCTGATATTTGGACTTGAAAACCACGTAATTGGCATACAGGTCTTGGCGGTGCTGCCACCATGGCAATTCTTATTACTCTTTTGGGAGCTTCACTGGTACCAGGTTGAAAACCAAGCATTCACCCTAACGGCACAACCATCAGAGGCCAAGTCAACTGGCATTTAGACACCCGAACTCGGCCCAGGCTTCAGTAATTCACTGCGTACCACACAGGAAAGCTGCCCTCCAGCTCCCTGCATAGCCAGCTCCTGCCTACCTTTCCAACCCTGCTTCCCCCTCCCACCTCGCGAAGCCCAGCCACCCCCACTTCCTTCCTTCTCAGCATGCCAAGCTCTTTCCCGGCTCAGCGGCTCAGCAGCCTGGTCTCCTCCGATGCTGCGGGGCCTCTTCTGGAATGCTCCTCTAAGACTGGTCACCCCACCCCCCTGAACAGGAGCAAGCAGCAGTCTAGCCAGACCCTGTGCACCATGGTTCTCCGAGTGCAGCCTGCACAATGCCGGGGGTCCCCGGAGAACCTCTCAGGGGGCTCATAAGTCAAACTGCTTCACAGTAAGTCCCCTACATACAAACTTTCAAAGATGAGAACATGCCCCTAAATGCCAGCTGTTGTACTGTACTTCTGTTACTACTGTACTTTGCAAGGTACTGTAAGAGTAAAAATGCTTTTTGTTTTTATGTATTATTTGTGTGACGAGTATTATAAACCTAGTACAGAGCAGTACTGTATAGCCAACTGTGTTAGCTGGGCACCTAGGCCAACTCTGTTGGACTTAAGAATGGACTTAAGGGGCTTCCCTGACAGCTCAGCTGGTAAAGAATTTGCTTGCAACGCAGGAGACCCTGGTTCAATTCCTGGGTTGGGAAGATCCCCTAGAGAAGGGAACGGCTACCCACTCCAGCATTCTGGCCTGGAGAATTCCATGGACAGAAGAGCCTGGCGGGCCACAGTCCATGGGGTTGCAAAGAGTCGGACACGTCTGAGAGACTTTCACACATACGCAAGGATGTGCTCTCAGAATGGACCCTGTTCCTATGTAGAGGACTCACTGCATAATCGGCCTTTTCCACTATGCTTTTGTGTGCATTAATGGTGCAAAACCAATGGTGGTAAAGCTGCTAGCTTGGTGCCCCTTAGCACAAATCAAGACACTGGTCACAAACTGTAAAGGACAGTCACACATTCTTCACTACTACGCATGCACGGCAAAAAAGGAGAAAACAAAAAAGGCCACTTTTACTTAATAGTGTCCTTGAGGAAGCAGTAAAAATAATTAATTGCATTAAATCTTGACCTTTAAATCCATGTCTTTTGAATATTCTGCACACAGAATGGGATGTTTGCATATAGTCTGGCTGCTACACACTCAAGCATGGCGTCACCTGGGGAAAAAGCACTCGTGAGGGTGTGGGAAGTGGTCTGAAACAGGCAGCTTTATCGTGGAATGCCATTTTTACCTGTAAGAACGACCAACAAGCTATTGCTATTCCAGATGCGGGTCTGTGGCAGACACCTTCTCGGAAATGAAAGAAATGAGACTCTCATTTCAAGAAAAACTGGTAGCATTTTGCCAGTGATCAAACTTGAACTTTCAAGAGGAATTCTGGAAAATCTGCATCACTCAGGGCGACCTTAACTACTTCTCAATATTTAATTTTTCTGAGAAGATGGGTGGTGATGTTACAAGATGTAATTTAAAGAAATAGTTGTATAATGAATGTGTTGAAATGTGGCGAGATCTGCAGAAGAGTGAGCCACTCTTTCCAATTGACTGGATCTTAATGACCCCAATAACCATGATGGTGTGATCACTCACCTAGAGCCAGACATCTTGGAGTGTGAAGTCAAATGGACCTTAGGAAGCATCACTATGAACAAAACTAGTGGAGGTGATGGAATTCCAGCTGAGCTATTCCGCATCCTGAAAGATGATGCTGTTGAAGTGCTACTCTCAACATGCCAGCAAATTTGGAAAACTCAGCAGTGACCACAGGACCGGAAATGGTCAGTTTTCAATCCAATCCCAAAGAAAGGCAATGCCAAAGAAAGTTCAAACTACTGTACAACTAACTGAGCTCATTTCACACGCTACCAAAAATTCTCCAAGCCAGGCGTCAACAGTATGTGAACTGAGACCTTCCAGACGTTCAAGCTGGATTTAGAAAAGGCAGAGGAGCCAGAGATCAAACCACCAACATCCGCTGGATCATGGAAAAGGAGAGTTCCAGAAAAACATCTACTTCTGCTTCATTGACTATCCCAAAGCCTTTGACCTGTGGATCACAACAAACTGTAGAAAATTCTTAAAGAGAGGGGAATACCAGACCACCTTACCTGCAGGTCAAGAAGCAACAGTTAGAATTAGACGTGGAACAACAGACTGGTTCCAAATCAAGAAAGGAGTACATCAAGGCTGTATATTGTCACCCTGCTTATTTACCTTATATGCAGAGTACATCATGAGAAATGCCAGGCTGGATGAAGCACAAGCTGGAATCAAGATTGCCGGGAGAAATATCAATAACCTCAGATATGCAAATGANAGAAATATCAATAACCTCAGATATGCAAATGACACCACCCTTATGGCAGAAAGTGAAGAGGAACTAAAGAGCCTCTTGATGAAAGTAAAAGAGGAGAGTGAAAAAGCTGGCTTAAAACTCAACATTCAAGAAATGAAAATCCTGGCATCTGGTCCCATCACTTTATGGCAAATAGATAGGGAAACAATGGAAACAGAGACTTTATTTTCTTGGGCTCCAAAACACTGCAGATGCTGACTGCAGCCATGAAATCAAAAGACGCTTGCTGCTGGGAAGAAAAGCTATGACGAACCTAGACAGCACATTAAAAAGCAGAGACGCTACTTTGCCTACAAAGGTCTGTCTAGTCAAAGCTATGGTTTTTCCAGTAGTCATGTATGGGTGTGAGAGTTAGACCATAAAGAAGGCTGAACGCCAAAGCACCGATGCTTTTGAACTGTGGTGCTGGAGAAGACTCGAGAGCCCTTTGGACTGCAAGGAGATTCTACCAGTCAATCCTAAAGGAAATCCATGCTGGAGATTCATTGGAAGGATTGATATAGAAGCTGAAGCTCCAATACTTTGGTCACCTGATTTGAAGAGCTGACTCATTGGAAAAGACCCTGATGCTGGGAAAGATTGAAGGCAGGAGAAGGGGACAACAGAGGATGAGATGGTTGGATGGCACCACTGACTTAATGGAAATGAGTTTGAGCAAGCTCTGGGAGATCGTGAAGAACAGAGAAGCCTGGTGTGCTGCAGTCCATGGGGTCACAAAGAGTCAGACATGACTGAGCGATTGAACAACAATGTACCATGTTCCCAATCAGGTATGGGTAGAAGATCCACGCAAAGTGCAGACAAGTCAATGGAGTTCAAAGGAACAGAGCAAAACAAACAAACAAAATCCTTCATATGACTTCAGATATTACAACTAACTTCTAAGAAACTACCACTTACAGAGTCTTTGTGAGTATCAGAGTGTGTGTGTGTATGCGTGCGCGCTCAATTGTGTCCGACTCTTCATGATCTCATGGCCTATAGCCCACCAGGCTCCTCAGCCTGTGGAACTCTCCAGGCAGGTTGCCATTTCCTACTCCAAGGGATCTACTCGACTCAGGAACTGAACCCGTGTCTCGTGCATTGGCAGGAGAATTCATTACCACTGTGTCACCTGGGAAGCCTGAGTATCAGAGAATAGCCACAATCACCCAAAAAAGTATTGTATTAGCAATTTAATGTGACAGTATTAAAATACTCCTCCGTTTCCCAAGTACCTATCTTGGAGGTTGGATTTCCCATATATACTTTATATAAAGTTATATGTTGCAATGGAAGGAACTCAGAAGCAGATGAGAATTCAAGTGTTTTTTAAACCAGGCATTGAAGACACTTGCAAATTTGTAAAACAAAATCCCACTTGCCTTTTTTTTTTTTTTGCAGAAATTGATAAGCCAGTCCCAAAATTCCTATGGAAATACGAGGGACTCAGAGAAGTTAATCTTGAAACAGGATTAAGTTAGAGGGTTCACACTTCCCTATTTTGAAACTCACCATAAAAAAACAGTAATCAAAATAGTATGATACTGGCATAAGGACCAACACACAGATCAAAGGAATAGTCCAGAAAAAAACCATATATTTATGATCACTGGGTTTTTTTTTTGTAATTTACTATTTAATGTGAAATGAGTTTCTATTACCACCTTGTAACTCTTTTTCCAGAGGGAAGAGGGATGAAGGGGAGGGGCTTTCTTCTCCATTGCAAACAGTACTTCCATTTTGAGATGGATCACTTGGTTTTTGACAAGGACGTCTAGACAATCCAATGAAGAAAGAACAGTCTTTTAACAAAGGTGGTGGCACAATTTGCTATCTACATACAAAAGAATCAAGTTTTACTCCTACTTCCCACCACAAAATTTAGCTCTGAATAGATAATAAACCCAAATGTAAGAGATAAAAATTTAAAACATTTAGAAGAGAACATATTAGTAAATCTATATTTTTGAACTAGGCAATGGTTTCTAAAATATGACACCAAAAGTACAAGTGACAAAATAAAAATATAAATAAAATGGACTTTGTCAAAATTGAGAACTTTTTGCTTCAAAGGAAGGCAAGAACGTGAAAAGAACCCACAGAATGGAAGAAATTATTTGCACATTGTATATGACCCTTCACAAACTCATAAAGATGGCTAGTACAAGAAAGACGGATGAGCTAGTTAGTGTTCAGTCACCAGAAGTGTCCGCCTCTTTGCAACCCCACGACTGCAGCACACCAGGCTTTCCCGTCCTCCACTATCTCCCAGTTTGCTCATTCATGTTCATGGGGCACAGTCAATGAAGCAGATGTTTTTCTGGAATCCCCTTGTTTTTCTCTATGATCCAACGGATGCTGACACTGGTTCCTCTACCTTTTCCAAACCCAGCCTCAACATCTGCAAGTTCTTGGTTCACATAATGCTGAAGCCTAGCTTGAAGGATCTTGAGCATTACCTTGCTACCGTGTGAAATGAGTGTAATTGTAGGGTAGCTTGAACATTCTTTGGATTGCCCTTCTTTGGGATTGGGATGAAATTTGACCTTTTTCAATCCTATGGCCACTGCTGAGTTTTCCAAACTTGCTGGTACTTTAACAGCACCATCTTTTAGGATTTGAAATAACTCAGCTGGAATTCCATCACCTCCACTAGCTTTGTTTGTAGTGATGCTTCCTAAGGCCCACTTGCCTTCACATTCCAGGATGTCTGGCTCTGGGCGAGTGACCACACCAGTTATCCAGGTCATCAAGGCCTTTTTTGTACAGTTCTTCTGCGTATTCTTGTCACCTCTTCTTAATCTTTTCTGCCTCTGTTAGGTCCTTGATGTTTCTGTTCTTTATTTTTGCATCAAATGTTCCCTTGGTATCTCCAATTTTCTCGAAGAGATCTCATCTTTCCTATTCTATTGTTTTCCTCTATTTCTTTGCATTAAGAAGGCTTTCTTATCTCACCTTGCTATTCTCTGGAACTCTGCATCTAGTTAATTATTAGAGAAGTGCACATCAAATTTACAATGAGATATCATCCACACCCATCAGAATGGACATCAAATCTACAAATAACAAATGCTGGAGAAGGTGTGGAGAAAAGGAAAGCTTCCTACACTGTTGGTAGGAATGTAAGCTGGTGTAACCACTATGGAAAACAGCACAGAGCTTCCTTAAAAAACTAGAACTAGGGCTGCCATGGGATCCTGCAATCGCGCTCCTGGGCATACACCCTCAAAGACAAAAACTCTAATTCAAAAAGATACATGCACCCCAACGTTCACAGCAGCACTATTTACAACAGCGAAAACATGGAAGCAATCTAAACATCCACTGATGGATGAATAAAGAAGTTGTGATATACATATACAGTGAAAAGTTACTCAGCCATAAAAGAATGAAATAATAGCATCTGCAGCAACACTGATGGACCTACAGATTATCATACAAAGCGAAGTTAAGCCAGACAAAGAAATACAAATACTCTAGGATATCCCTTATATGTGGAATCTCAAATATGACACAAATGAAGTTATTTATGAAACAGAAACAGACTTACAGACAAACTTACCATTGAAAAGAGGCAACGGTATGTGGGGAAGGGCCAAATCGTGAGTTTGGGATTAGCAGGTACAATTATATATTGAATATAAAATACACAAGTTCCCACTGTGTAGCAACCCTGGAGAAGGAAACGGCAAACCCCTCCAGAATTCTTGCCTTGAAAGTCCCATGGACAGAGGAACCTGGTGGTCTATGGTCCATGGGGTCAAAGCGTCAGGCACAACAGAGCACACACACATACTATATAGCACGAGGACCCATATGCAACAGCCTGTAATAAAACAGTGGAAAAGAATATGGATATAGAGGTATGTACAACTCAATGTTTGCTGTACACCAGAAACACAACATTGTAAGTCAACTATGAAAAGTCAAAGAAGTGAAGTCGCTCAGTCGTGTCCGACTCTGTGTGACCCCACAGACTGTAGCCCTTCAAGCTCCTCTGTCCATGCGAGTCTCCAGGCAAGAATACTGGAGTGGGTTGACATTCCCTTCTCCAGGGGATCTTCCCCACCCAGGGATTGAATCCATGTCTCCTGCATTGCAAGCCACCAGGGAAGCCCTGTAAGTCAACTATACTTCAATAAAATTTTTTAAAAATTAAGATAATAAAAATATAAAAATTAAAGAAAAAGATGGATGATTAGAAGTGTCGGTGAGGATGTGGAGAAACTCAAACAGATTTCAATTGTTAGCTGGAATGCAAACTGGTTGAAAAACAGTTTGATAGTTCTTCAAAACGTTAAACGTACAATTACCATATGACCCAGCAATTACAATTATACTCCTAGAACTATTCCCAAAAGAAGAGAAAACATGTCTACACAAACATTTCACATACAAAAAATATGCAACAGGAATGCTCCTAACAGCATTATCTATATTAGCCCACATGCCCATCAGTTAATGAGCGTATAAATAGAATGTGGTGTATTCAAATAATGGATTATTATTTGGCAACCAAAAGGAATGACTTACTGATACCTGCTTCAACACGGATGAACCTGGCAAATATTTACGTTAAATGAAAAATGCTAGGCATGCAAGGCCATGTATAGGTGATTCCATTTATATGAAATGTCAAGAATAGGTAAATCTGTAGAAACAGAAAGATTAGTGATGCCAGGGGGTGAGGTGAGGAGAGGATGGGAGGGGATTGCTTCTGAGTACAGTGTTTCTTCTGGGGGGATGAAGGGAGGCATGGATTGCTGTAACTCACAGGGACATCACATTAACATTAGATATAACAAAAAAAGCAGATTCGCAGATATACAGAACTAATGTTTAGAAGTAGGGAGAGGCAATACAGCAGCAGGAGATTAAGAGGTACAAACTATTATGTGCAAAATAAGCTCAATACATTGTACAACAGGAGGAATATATAGGCAGTATTTTATAGCAACTGTAAACAGAGAATAGCCTTTAAAATTGTGAACCACTCTACTGTACACCTGTGTAACTTATATGATACATCAACTATACTTTAAAAAAAAAATATCTAAGGACTTCCCTGGTAGTACAGAGGATAAGAATCAACCTGGCCAACGCAGGAGACACAGGTTCAATCCCTAGCCGGGGAGGACTCCATGTGCCTTGGAGCAACTAAGTCCGCAAGTCACAGCTGCTGAAGCCCAAGCACCTAGAGTCTGTGGTCCACAACAAGGGAAGCCCCTGCTCACTGCAACTAGAGAAAACACACACAAGATGACAAAGACCCTGCGCAGCCAAAAAAAGAAAAAGTTTACGAACATTGTATTAAGCGCTGGAAGGTCAAAATTACAAACGCAAGCCCTGAACATTTCTTGTACAGAACAACGAATGGCACTGAAAGAAAAGTTAATTTCAAGCTTCAGCACAAGGTGGTCACCACAGGACTATCCCCACCCACAAGTACACAACTTCACAATGTTATGAAGCACGTGAACGTACAATTTCACATACTAATGCATTTTATACATGGCAAACAATCTCTAACTTTACAAGTCCTCAAAGCCATGTGTTAGAAAAGGATACAGTAAGTTAAAAATATACAGTAAATCAGCATACAATTGGATGGTATTCTATTGGGAATAAAGTTGATGACATCTTTCCCTATGAAGTAGCCAAATCAAAGGATGCATGTTCTTTACCACTTTGGCTGCGCAGGGTCTTCGTCGTCTTGTGCGTGTTTTCTCTAGCTGCAGTGAGCAGGGGCTTCTCTTGTGGACCACAGACTCTAGGTGCTTGGCCTTCAGCAGCTGTGACTTGCAGACTTAGTTGCTCCACGGCATGTGGAGTCTTCCCTGGCTAGGGATTGAACCTGTGTCCCCTGCGCTGGCCAGGTAATAATCTGAGATACTTTTACTGAAATGCCTTTTACCACACCATAGAATTTTTTCATGTTCTCTCTTAAGATCTTTCATATTCCTTTGATCCCATCCTGTTTGTTAACCTCTGAGAGTAATACATGACAATCTTTTGATTGTCATGGTCTAACAGTAAACTCGATTATCAAACCTCTCTGTATAACATTCCAGTGAAAAATATGCCAGATTTTATTTGAAGATAGTTGTTAACCTGACACTATAACTTTAGCCAGTAAGTTTAGTTATCTCCTATCACAGGACTACTCATTCAGTTACCTCCTATCACGGGACTACTCATTTGTATTAGAACAATGGACGTCAGGGAGCTGGCACATTTGGCTACCACCAAAACAATTCATACAAAGCACTCCCTGCACGCCAGCCTGCGCTACAGGTGACGTGTCCTTAAAAGCTTAACACTGTAAATAACAGGAAAGGTGCTTCAGGACAAAAAAAAAAGTTGTATAAATTATCTGAGAATTCTGTTTTTCTCACTGGTAAGTTTTTCCAGTGTTTTTAAAATAAATACAAAATTTGAACACCAAATAGTAAAACAGTCATTGCACTTCATAGTTTCATCTGAAAGCAAACCGTCATGTCTGACTCTGCGACCCCATGGACTATAGCCCACCAGGCTTTTCTGTCCATGGGATTCTCCAGGCAAGAATCCTAGAGTGGGTTGCCATTTCCTTCTCCAGGGGATGTTCCCGACCCAGGGATGGAACCTGGGTCTCCCGCATTGCAGGCAGACACTTTAACCTCTGAGCCACCAGGGAAGCCCAAACTTTTAAAATAAACTCACAATGACAAGTATTTTACGAGTTAAACTGGCTTACGATATTTAGTCAAGAGAATATTCTAAGAAAGATGCGGTTTCGGGCTTAGACTTTTCCCACCATCTTTTACCAGTAAATATGACACTACAGTTTAGCATCACAGTAACACAACCTAGGAACACAGGTACTCAGATTTCTCTACCCTAGCATCATTGGCAAGCAGACAGGTCAGTGAACTCAGAAGTCTGAGTTATTCTCTGAAGAGTGACTAGGATGTGGAATCAGAGAACTATCTCCGTTTCTGATGCTGGCAAAACAAAAAAGCCCACAAACTACAAAAAGTTCTGGTTCCTAACAAAGGTAAACAACTGTAAAATCAAATGCAAAGACTGGTAGTCACTGAACCTGTGCAAAACACATTTTAATCATCACCAGGTATGAAAATAAACACGGAGACAATGGAGCAAGGTTTAGCAACAGGAAGGCATA